>NW_012194849.1:0-264514 GCF_000504015.1 Erythranthe guttata
AACCCGAAACCCGAAACCCGAAACCCGAAACCCGAAACCCGAAACCCGAAACCCGAAACCCGAAACCCGAAAACCCGAAACCCGAAACCCGAAAACCCGAAACCCGAAACCCGAAACCCGTTATTTTCGAATTTTATCAAAGTTATATCTCCTAAATAATATTTTAAATATTTTTTTCGAGTTTTATCACGTTTTTATTAGTTTTTTATCTCCTAAATATTAATTTTTTTTTTTATCAGATTATTGTCTCCTAAACATTATTTTCGATTTTTATCAAATTTTTATCTCCTAAATATTATTTTAAATAATAATTTTGATCTTAATCATATTTTATCTCCTAAATATTATTCTAATTATTATTTTCGTATTTTATCAACTTTTATCTCATTAACATTATTTGAAATATTATTTTCGATTTTATCAAGTTTTTATCTTCTAACTATTATTTTAAATTTTATTTTCGATTTTTATCAGATTTTTATCTCCTAAATATTATTTTTTGATTTTTTTATCAAATTTATATCTCCTAAATATTATTTTAAATATTATTATCGATTTTCATCAAATTCTCCTAGATATTATTTATAATAATCTGATTTTCGATTTTTACAGAAAAGGGTAAATAAATCTGATTTTCATCCCTAGCGAATTTTGTGACATCGTTTTACATAATGTCTGCAACATTTGAATTTTATTTCTTCCCTACCTAAGGCTTCTTCTTTTGGTAACCCGACTTTAGATTTTGTTTTTTATCTTCTTCATCCTATTGACTGTGTGGCAATTAGTTTACATCTTTTTCCATCATGGCTTATAGGTAATTTCATTTTGTTAAATTATGTGTTTCATTAATTTATACCAAAGTTTTCAAATTTTATGTATAACAATTATTTCATTTTATATGTTATTGGACATGCTATTGAAATGGATGATTTGAGAGAATTAACCAAAAATGGGCGGAGCCACAAGCTATTGGAAGTCGACCTTCAAGACTTATTGTTTGTATGCGATATTTAATTTATTGTTTATATTTATTTTTGTTTCTTAATTTTTCAATTGTTAATTCCAGTGGCAAAACAGCCTGAAAATGAGGTAGTGGAGAAGGGCTTAGTTCCGATGCAAGATGTATAGATGGCCTTTTATGTTGTCGATAGTTTAGTTTTGATTATGTTAACTAAGTTATTAAATCTAATTACTTTTAAGCTCAACATGAAAGACATAGTTGATGATTTTTTTTCTGGTTCAAATTTTCAATCTACTGGTATTAGCTGATTCAATTCATTTGGAAAATTATTCAATAGTAAAGTTATTTCCTTTTTTTGTGTGTAGTATACTTAATGATGTTCCAGTATAATAGAATTTTGATCATACGATACATCAAACGTTTGTTTATATTCTTACAACATCAAAACAATGCAATTTGTTGTCCCGTGCATCGCACGGGTACAATTACTAGTAATATATAAAGGGAGAATACACAATCAAAGTTTTTGTATCTTCAATTTTGATCCAACATTTTTTCATTTATTTCATTTCTGGACTTATTTCCATATTTATTATGGAAATTTTTAATGTATGAATATTCAATTTTTTTTTAATATTTTGTATATATTTCATACGTTATGTAGTATTAATTCCTTGAAATATTTTATATTTATAGAATTAGATATTTAAGTTTTTTTATTTAAATTAATATATTAGTTTCAATATAATATTAAGATTTATATTTTTTATTAAAAAACGTGTGTAATCAAATATTTATATATTTATATTTTTTTACTAAAAAAATATGTGTATCGATTTTTTCAAATAATTCAGAATCTCCATAATATATTTTGATTAGGATAGTAAATATTGGAATGGTAAGAATATTTACTAAAATGATGTGAATTAAAGTATAATAATATTCTCTTCTTTACATATAGGATATGTATTCCTAGAATATATATCTACAGTATTTCTTTTCAATAAAAAAATATATCATCCTTCTATTGCATTTAATGTTTTTTTTTATATTATTACCATATTTAATTGATTGTTTATTTTTTCATTGTTCATAGAGAAGTATATAAACCGACCACATATTCACTTATTTCACCATCATTTTATTTTTATTATGCATTTAGTTATTTCGTCATTTTGTATTGAGGTTTTCTTTTTCATTATTGACATCTATTGTTATTTTCATCACATGATTTTAATTATTTTGTGTACAATTCAGCTATTTAATCGTAATTTTTAAATATTAATAAACAGTAGATTATTATTATTAATGATTAACTGTTATTCAAAACTATTTAAACTCATAAGAACTATCATTTATGGTATTAAACTCATAAATCATATTCGTCCATCATGCCTTATAAATGATAACTTTTTTTTTTCATTAGTAAAATATATTATTTATTAGGGAAATTCGAAAAAATCGTTTAGGCTGATAATTAATACTACGTTTTCTAATATTTGTTTGATTTTTACCTTTTTACAAGATTTTCCACCAATATAAATATCGATATCCATCACTTCAACTTATGTAGCTAGCACTTCTCCACACCAAAATATACACAAGATACAAGTTTGATCTCTTTTATTTAACTTTCATGTCTATTATTATACAATTCAGTTTACGATATGATTTTTTATTAATTATTTTATGCACACCTAATAATTGTTTTTGCATACATATCATTCTCACAATTATTGGCTTTGTTTATGTTTTGCAGATATGAGTGTCGATAATTGTAAAGACAAGTACTTTCGGACGATAAATTGAATGGTATACGCCATTCTATGACTTTATCATTTAAGTGGGACTTTTATTAATTTAGTATGCATATTTCGTACTTCTGTAATCATATACTATAAATTTTGGTTAAGTTGTTCATGATTATAACAAACATTGTCTTTTATACAGATATTTGTGTATTATCATCAAAAATTGATTTTATTCACATTAACTCAATCTTTTATGTTAACATAACTCCACTTTAACATCTGATTGGAGCAATAAATTTCCTTCGTTAAAGTTATAGTGCAGGATTTGGTATCATTATCTGAACTAATAACAATATTGGGAATTGTTGCCTAAATTCTCTATTTCCTCCTTCTAAGAGTGGAGTTTGGATTCTTCATACGTTGTTCTTAATGTCCAAACCTCATCAACAAAATTGTTGAAGAAATTAAGCAAGAAAAAGGAAAAATTTGTTTTTTCTGGATTTTATTTCTTCTTTCGTGATGTAACTTTCATTTTAGTAGATTTTTGTAATGTTGTTTTCCATAACAACGCCTCGTCTTAAATTATTTATACACGTTTTTTTAATAAAATTTCGTATGTATATTTCAAAATTATGTTATACCATACACAATGAATTATTCTCAAGTCTCTATTCTACCCCTTATAGGAAATAATTAATTCAAACAAAAATTTCATTCCGCAATCTTCATTTCTCTTGCTAAACTAAATTATGTATCTTCTCTCGCCATGCTTTCGTAATTCTCTTCTCTCTATATTCTCCGTTTTCCATTATTATTATTATTATTATTATTATTATTATTATTATTATTATTATTATTATTATTATTATTATTATTATTATTATTATTATTATTATTATTATTATTATTATTATTATTATTATTATTATTATTATTATTATTATTATTATTATTATTATTATTATTATTATATAAATAAAATAAAATAAAATCTTATGGAATATATGTCAAGTATTCGCAATATATATATATATATATATATATATATATATATATATATATATATATATATGAATTACACTTCACATTTCAAATTTACGTTGAATGATTAATGTGATATTATTTAAAATAATATTTCATTATATTAAGAATTAACTAATTAAACCAAATTGAAACAAAATCTATATATTATGAAGGAAATCATGATGTATATTGCAATCTTAATGATCGTTCGTTAAGTTGTGCAATGTAATGTTCAAGCCCTTTATGTATGAAGATTCCATAAAGCAGTATAAATCATTATATATAATATATATCTACATCTATATATTATATATTTATAAAAACGGTTTGCAAAAAAGTTTGCCAGAACAGTTATGGATATCACGTTTTTCCTCTTTATTGCGAGGAAGGTACTAAATAATTACAATAACATATCTAGCACTCTTTTAATTTTTACTAGCATTTTTCCCCGTACGATGCACGGGATCATATTTTAAAAGTGATAAAAAATTATCAATCTAATACATAAGAAAAAATATAATACACTAATATAGTAAAATTTATAAGAAAATAGTACTATTCATATTTTATATAACATTAGTTTTTTTTTACGTAGTAAAATTTATAATCCAAATAAATAGGTTAAGATTTAACAAATCGAATTTTTATCTTTATCTCTTAAGATTTGACTTTTGAGATATATTCATGAAAAATAGAAGATTGAAGCCGAAAGGATTCTTCAAGGTTCAGTGTCAATTTTGATTTGTTGAAAAATATAGGTAGGAAAGTACATAAAAAATATTAAAAATAAATAATTACAGGAATGCCGTTAGGCTTGCTTAACGTTTCTTTCTTTTATATATAAATAAAAAATATTAAAAATAAATAATTACAGGAATGCTATTAGGGTTTATTATATATCTACATCTATATATTATATATTTATAAAAACGGTTTGCAAAAAAGTTTGCCAGAACAGTTATGGATATCATCACGTTTTTCCTCTTTATTGCGAGGAAGGTACTAAATAATTACAATAACATATCTAGCACTCTTTTAATCTTTACTAGCATTTTTCCCCGTACGATGCACGGGATCATATTTTAAAAGTGATAAAAAATTATCAATTTAATACATAAGAAAAAATATAATACACTAATATAGTAAAATTTATAAGAAAATAGTACTATTCGTATTTTATATAACATTAGTTTTTTTTTTACGTAGTAAAATTTATAATCCAAATAAATAGGTTAAGATTTAACAAATCGAATTTTTATCTTTATCTCTTAAGATTTGACTTTTGAGATATAAGATTTGACTTTTGAGATATGTTCATGAAAAATAGAAGATTGAAGCCGAAAGGATTCTTCAAGGTTCAGTGTCAATTTTGATTTGTTGAAAAATATAGGTAGGAAAGTACATAAAAAATATTAAAAATAAATAATTACAGGAATGCCGTTAGGATTGCTTAGCGTTTCTTTCTTTTATATATAAATAAAAAATATTAAAAATAAATAATTACAGGAATGCTATTAGGGTTTATTAGGGTTGCTCAGCGTTTCTTTCTTTTATATATAAGATTATGGGGTTTTAGCGATTTTTTTGAACACAAACATCCTACAGGAACATAACAGAATATTTGTAGGTAATAGCACAAAATAAGTATATATTTATAAACCTTAATCAAAATAATATAAGTTAAAATATAGCTTATCCAGAATATATGAGGTTGAGTAGCATAGTAAAAAAATATTAGTTTTGTAAGAGAAATTTATAGATAAAGAATCAAATATAATACCGATAATACAAAAACAAATCGGTGTTGTCATGCCAATTTTACTACAAAAATCGGTCTTTAAGTACCGATTTTTATTAAAATAATCGGAATGTGGTTACCGACTCTAGTAACAAAAATCGGTATTTGCAGACTGATTTTTGGTATCGTCGAATTTTTTTCCCAACAAAAAAAAACCGACCCAAAAGCAAAAATAAACGGTTAAAACATATTTCATTGTGTTCTCAACCCTCGTAACCCATCATATCATTGTTTTTTGGTTCCATCGTGAATGTTTGGTATGTATTCGATAATTTTGGTGTGTATGATTTCTTGGTGGGTGATATACCTAAATAGGCCGGCCCAATGGGCCCTCAAATTTATCTACCAAGTGGGCCCATCACGCGAAAGCCCAAGCTCCTTCAAAATAAGGCTTGGGCCCAACAAAGTAAGCCCAACCCATTTAACGATATATAAATAGATGGTTTATTCATTGGAAAAGGTACGTTCTCATATTTGACAATTCACCTCAAGTTTTATTCTCTCTACTCTCTCTACGATCCATACATCTGACTTGAGCGTCGGAGGGGTTTCCGCCGGATCAACCCCCGGCTTAGTTCACGTGTACTTGTTTTGTAGGGACCTCAGGAACATCGAGTTGACTAGCTACTGATCAGCTTTGCTCTCCCAGCTCGTTTTCTACACTATCCTAGGTGAGCTAAACTTTAGCATCATCATTTTGGCGCCGTCTGTGGGAACGATGCAAACCAGATCACGTAGCCAACAAGATCCTCCTGAGGCATCAGCTCGGAGAGAAAATGACACGGCTAATAACCTTCCCGTCCGTGGAGGATCTGGCATACCACCTCCTCCACGCGCCGCGGAGCCACTTCCTCCACGTGCTGCAGATCCACCTCGCGAGGTTCAGGTGATCCCCCCTCGGGACCCACCACTCGCCGAACCACCACTCCCTGCTCCTCGAACGGTTCAAATAACCGAGGACGCGCTCCAACGTATGATAGCGGAAGCTTCTACTCGCGCCGCCACGGAGGCCGTAACTCAATATATCGCCACGATGGGAGCAAACGCTCCCAATGCGATACCAGCGCCAGCTCCACCTGTAGCGCCACCCGTGGCCCCACAGCCAATACCGAATCAAATAAGTGTCTCCTCCTCTACCTCGGATCCACGATCCCGAGTGCAATTATCTACCAACCACCGAGGGGCACAGCCCAGACAGCAGCGTCAGCGCTCACCCCCAAGGGGGAATGCGTCACCACGGAGAGTCCCTCTCTTTAATGAGGGAGAAGGCGAAGTAAACAGCCGAATGTCTCGCCAAAACCTTTTCTCCCAACCAAATAATCAGATGGGTGAGAGGATGCCTCTCCCAGCAAGACGCAGTCCCTTCACCATAGACATCCTCAACGAGGTACTACCTCAAGGAGTAAAGATCTCGGGGTTACCTCAATTCGAAGGAACCACCGACCCACAGGAACATATAGAGAAATTCAGTGCCATGGCGGATTTATATGGCCCGACGGATGTTGCTATGTGCAAAATGTTCCGTACCACTCACTCCAAGAGAGCGATGAACTGGTTCAACTCCCTACCCATAGGGTCGATTGACACCTTCGCTCGACTGTCAACCCGATTCACCAACCAATTCGCTATCAACAAACAATATGCCAAAACCCCAGCTCATCTCTTCTCAGTAGTACAGAGAGATAACGAAACGCTCCGCAACTACATCAAACGTTTCGTAGAAGCCGTCCATGAAGTCCCCAGTGTGGGGCAAGACATGCTCTCCGGGATTATGCAACAGAACTTAAAACCGGGCAGATTCAAGGAATCTATTGCCGGAAGACCCCCAGGCAACTTAGAGGAGTTACTGAATCGAGCCGAAAAATACGTCCGGATAGAGGAAGCCTCTACCCATGCTCCTCCTAAAAGGAAAAGGGAAGATGACCGTCAAGACAATAGGAGGCGCGATGATCGACGTCCACCACTTACACCTCAAGGCCAACCCTCTTCCTCCTACAATAGGTTCACTCCGCTAAACACTCGCCTCACGGAAATCCTTCACGTGATAGAACAGAAAGGTTTAGCAGAGCCTCCACGTCCTATGCAGCCAAACGCAAAGCGAGAAAAGTCGGATCGTTATTGTCGATTCCACAAGGACAGAGGGCATACTACGGAGGAATGTGCACAACTCAAAATGGCGATCGAGAGGCTGATCAAACAAGGCCATTTAGGCGAATACATTGATAAGCCTCGAAACAAGCGCCGTGATGATCCTCCACGTCGAGATAATAATCGAGATCAACAGCAAAGGCGAGAGGATGGGGGTCACCGACGTGACCTAGATAACAATGATAACCATCCCACCCGGGGAATCATCTCCTTTATCTCCGGAGGACCGGCGGGGGGCGATTCACAAAATGCAAGACGCACACTCGCCCGATCAGCGCGCATGAATCAAGAACACGCTTCTCCATCCGAACGCATATATCAAATACGAAGACCTGATCCCAGCATAGTCTTCAACTCATCCGACCTCGAAGGTCCGGATGAAGACCATGTCGATGCATTGGTAGTAACAACAACGGTGGCCAACTTCTTGGTCAAGAAGATATTAGTGGACGGTGGAAGCTCAGCTGACATCATGTACCTCCACGCTTTTAAGCAGCTAGGCATAGATAATGCCCGATTTAATCCCGTCTCCACACCCCTGAAAGGATTCACAGGAGAAGGCATTTTATCCATGGGAGAAGTAGAGATGCCCGTCTCTTTAGGGGAAGACCCCTGTCGAATCACGAAACTAATCAAGTTCCTCGTCGTCGACAGACCATCACCCTATAATATCATTCTGGGGAGGCCAGCCATCCACACATTCAAGTCAGTGCCTTCCTCCTATCATCAGAAGTGGAAGTTCCCTACTCCCTATGGAATGGGGGAAGTACTTGGAGATAGACGTCTCGCTCGAGAATGCTATGCAAGGGCCCTACGAGAACCCTCAAAGAAGCCTAAACCACCCGGAAAGGGAGACGATACCCAAAAATCCGACAAACGGAAGTGGGTCAATGCGATCATTGAGGACAATAAAGAAATCCTCATCAGTGTACCAGACGATAGTATCAAGCTAGCGGCTGTCGAAGAGCTTAAGCTCATAGAGCTCACACCTGGAGATAATTCCAAACTCCTACGCATCGGATCTGATTTAGATCCTAAGACATAGCAGCAGCTAATCAACTTCCTGCGACACAATGGAGATGTGTTCGCATGGAAAGCCCAAGATTTGTCAGGCATTCCCCCACAGGTAGCCCTACATCGGCTTAACGTCGACAAGAGGATGAAGCCAGTCAAACAGAGGAAAAGGACATTTGGTCCTGAGCGCAACAAGCATATCAAAGCGGAAGTGGCAAAACTCCTTGAAGCGGGCCACATACGACCAGTCCAGTATCCTGAATGGCTGTCGAACGTAGTACTCGTTCCAAAACAGGTGGCAAGTGGAGACTATGCGTAGACTTCACCGACCTCAACAAAGCTTGTCCTAAGGACCCTTTTCCCCTACCTAGGATCGATCAACTCATCGATTCGACCTCGGGATGCGAGCTCCTCAGCTTCCTCGACGCATACCAAGGGTACAACAAGATCTTACTTGCGCCAGAAGATCAAGAGAGAGCTAGTTTCATCACTGACCAAGGCATCTACTGCTATCAAGTCATGCCCTTCGGATTAAAAAACGCAGGAGCCACCTACCAGCGTCTAGTGAACAAGATGTTCGCAGATCAGATTGGTAAAAATATGGAGGTGTACATCGACGACATGCTCGTCAAAAGTGTTAAGGTCTCGGACCACCTAACGGATCTGGATCAGTGTTTCGCCACCCTGCGAAAATATAAGATGAAGCTCAACCCCCTCAAATGTTCATTCGGAGTTCGGGGAGGTAAATTTTTGGGATATATGATTTCGCAGCGAGGAATCGAAGCTAACCCCGCGAAAATCGAAGCAATCACCTCCATGGCTCCGCCGACGTCGATCAAGAAAGTTCAACAGCTCAACGGCTGTCTGGCATCCCTTAACAGATTCATTTCAAGGTCAGCGGACAAGGCTCTCCCCTTTTTCAAGATTTTAAGGGGAGGAAGAAAATTCGAGTGGGATGAGGCATGTCAAAAGGCCTTCACAGAGTTAAAGTCATACTTAGCATCCCCACCCCTGCTCACAAAACCTCAGCCCGGAGACACCCTCCTACTATACCTAGCTACCTCAGCTAATGCCGTCAGCGCAGTCCTCATCCGAGATGGGGAAAAGGGCCACCAACCCATATACTACATAAGTCGCGCACTCCAAGGAGCCGAACAACGCTACACCAACATGGAGAAACTCGCTCTCGCCCTCATCAACGCAGCTCGGAAGCTTCGACCGTACTTCCAGTCACATCAAGTGGTGGTTCTCACAAATTATCCCCTGAAGCAAATACTAAGAAGTCCCGAAACATCCGGACGATTAGCAAAATGGGCGATAGAGCTAAGCGAATATGGAGTGGAGTTCAAACCCCGCCCAGCTATCAGAGCGCAAATATTGGCTGATTTTTTAGTCGAAATGACCGGTGTAGAAGAAAGCACTTCTCTACCTACTTGGTCAATAAACGTTGATGGGTCTTCCACTGCCACAGGAGGTGGAGCGGGTATCGTCCTAACAAATCCCGACGGAGACGAATTCGAATATGCGCAGCGATTCGAATTCACAGCCTCAAACAATGTTGCTGAATACGAAGCATTGATAGCGGGAATCCGCCTCGCCCTAGCAGCCGGAGCGCGCAAGCTCCTAATCCAAAGCGACTCTCAGCTCGTCGTTAACCAAGTACTCGGAGTGTACGAGGACAAAGAAGACACCATGGCCAAATACTTAGCTCTCGCGCACACTCTCTTATCTAAATTCGAGAGCTACGAGATAAGACAAGTACCTCGCTCCAATAACGTCCATGCTGACAAACTAGCTAGGCTTGGAAGCTCCATGGCTAGCATCGGAAGCCAGAAGGTGACGCTCCTCACCTCACCTCAGCCAGAGATAACTTCACCCACTGAAGTACAATACACCGAGGAGGATGAACCATGCTGGTTCACTCCAATCCTGAAGTATCTCAAGAAGGGAGAACTTCCAGCGAATTCCACCGAAGGACGAAAGTTAAAAACGAGAGCCGCTCGCTTCGTCATAGTGGGAGAAGAGTTATACAAACGAGGGTTCTCATTCCCTTACCTCAAGTGCCTCGACCCGACCACAGCGGATTACGTACTTAGAGAAGTACACGAAGGCATCTGCGGAAATCATTTAAGCGGGAGAACTTTAGCTCTCAAACTACTGAGGCAAGGCTACTATTGGCCAACGATGCATGAAGACGCGAAGAAGTTAGTCCGGAAGTGTAAACCCTGCCAAGAGCATGCAAATATCACTCACCTGCCAACGGCGTTAATGCAACCAATTGACAGCCCCATCCCTTTCGCCCAATGGGGGATGGATTTAGTTGGACCATTCCCGCCCGCCACAGGAGGACGCAAATACCTCATTGTAGCAGTGGACTACTTCACCAAATGGGTGGAAGCTGAACCCTTAGCACGCATCCGAGAAGAAGAAGTCATCCAATTTCTATGGAAGAACATCGTGTGCCGCTTCGGAATCCCGCGTTCCATCATCTCGGATAATGGAACCCAATTTTGCGGTGACAAAGTAAAAAATTGGTGCATCGGCTTGGACATCAAGCAGTTCTTCACATCGGTAGCAAATCCACAAGCTAACGGCCAGACGGAGGTTACAAATCGCACCATCCTCCAACACCTTAAGACAAGGCTGGGAAGTGCCAAAGGAAAATGGGTGGAAGAATTGCCTAACGCCCTATGGGCTTATCGCACAACCCCACGCGCAGCAACCGGAGAGTCGCCTTTCAATCTAGCTTTCGGAACAGAAGCTATAGCACCCGTTGAAATAGGTGAACCATCTTGGAGAATCACCAACTATGATCCAGCAGCTAATGAAGAAGTTATGCGAGGAAGCCTAGACCTTGTAGATGAGTTACGTGAGATTGCATACATCCGACAACAGATGTATAAATCACGCATGGCCAAGGCATATAACTCAAAGGTCCGCCCTCGCTCCTTTCAAGTCGGAGATTTAGTCCTCCGAAAAGCTGAAGCCTCTCACCCCATCGGTAAGCTCGACCCAAAGTGGGAAGGACCGTATAAAATCACAAAAGTGGTCAACACTGGAGCATATCGCCTCGAGAACATTGATGGACACCCTATACCCAGAACATGGAATATAGGGAACCTCAAACAGTTCTACGCTTAAGGTATACATCTACCTTACTTCAGATCGGTTAAGGTCACCATCCATACCCCTTCTATATGAAAGTTACTTACAAATTGTCGCATCTGCAGGCTCCACGACCTTCCACGTAACTCGTCTTGTAAGCTGTTCCTAGATGGTTAGAAATTTTTCTACTACATAACCAGGTGCGTTAACATCCCACCTCAACTGGGGGGCTAGTAAATTTATTTTCACCAGCAATTCCTCATCACATCCCACCATCTTATTACAGATTGAGCTTCATTAAAAGAGGATGCATATTACTCAAGCAACGGCACAAAGAGCGAGAACACTCCATACCACATCGCCAAGGGTAACTATACTTCCACTAGCATTCAACACACGGATGATCTTATTTACTCCTACTAACGTGAAAAAATAATTCCACTAGCAGGCATGATCGCATAGTAACTCGCAGCAACTCACGAGTTGATTTTATATCTCGAAGTGCGAGGAAGAAAATACATCACCATAGCATGGTATGTAGATCGGCAATACGCATCCCCTCAGCTTCAATTACTAAGTCTTCAATACAAATGCTTAGACAAAATTCTTTTTTCGCAATTATATTTGACAGGCATAGAAACGCCAAAGGAATTCATTTTACCATCAACACAGCAAAACGAACGAGTACAAGCAAGACGTGGAAGAAGAAGAACAAGTGTAGTACAATCACTTAGAACAATTTTTATCAAGTCAATTTTTTTTTCTTTCTCGCTCCACCAGTAGTTATTTACCTTTGCCTCACGTAGGCCCATCGCATTAGTCATTTACTTACATTCGCCTCACATAGGCATGTAACAATTCTCCTATGCTATCGTTGAATAAATAATATTTTTCGCTTTACTATCTACGCCTTTACGTCTATACAAATTACCTCTTACCATGAGTTCAAATCAATACCACCCTACAAACACTTAGAGTGATTTGGATAATCCGTATAGCCTGGCCAGCTGGATTAGCTAAGTCCCTTTAACTGTTTCACGAGGTGCTACTTTTAAAACGTGGCCACGGACAAAAATATTATAGACCCAAGTGGTCAAAAACAAAGGGCACGACCCCTAACAAAAACCTTGGGAGACTGATCCCCTCCTCAAGTACATCGCGTATAATGCTAATGTAAACACATAAAAGCAACGCATTAATTCTTGACAATGTCAAAATAAATAAATCGAAATCTTATACTTCAAAGTCAAACGAGGAAGAAATTCAAATAAAATAGTAGTGGACATACCCAACTACATCAGCGATAAAAACAAACTAAGAAATCCATATCAAAAATAAAAAAAAAAAGGGGGGAAAGTTAACTACTCTAGCAAATAAATCTAAACTCCCCTACCGCGAGCGGAAGACGTACCCACAGTGGAGTCATCCGCAACCACATCATTCACGAGCTCCGTGCCCGTCCCATTGACATTTACCTCATCTTCCTCTTCATCGGATATGCCAGCTTCCATCCCACGAATCACTTTCTCGCTGATACCACCCACATCGCGCAGATATTTGCGACAAGCGCGCACTAATGGCTTATAAACCACAGCCAATGCGTGCTCCTCAATCATAGCTGTACACTCGTCACTACCTCGGAAGCTAGCCTTGGTTTCCTCCACGATGGACTCCTTATAAGCCACACCACCTGATGTCGTGAGGAACCTCTTCCCCGTCGCCTTTTCAACTTCATATTTCTCTTTGAGCTGGTCGTAGCATACGTTCAACTTATGAACATCATCCTTATATGCCTTCGCTTCACTTCGAATAACCTCGAGCTCCTCTGTCTTCTCAGCAAGCTCCTCTGTGCGCCGAGCAAGCTCTTCTGAGCGTAGAGCAAGATCAGACCGCGCTACCTCCAACTGGCTTAGAAATTCATCCTCACGCGCTTGACTACGAGCCCTCTCCTCCTCCTCCCTAGCCTCCACATTCCTACCGTGCTCCATGAGATATCTCCAAGTCGCTACCAACTAAAAAAAAAAAAAAAAAAAAAAAAAAAATTTTACACAAAGAAGAGGGGAAATGACACTTAATATGATTTTAAATAAACAAGGACTCACCCGACATATGTCTCCACCAGCTAACTCTAGCATATGAGAAGGACCCTTACCAGACATCCGAGCACGATCATACTCCCTAACGAAACCCTCGGTACTCAACATCGGCAAATCATAGTCCGACACATCCCAGTACGACTCCTTACCATCGCGGTTTACGCCATAAGTAAACAGTTGTTTCCCTCCTCCACCATGGAAAGCATAAGTCTCCTCTGGGTCTACCCGTGGACGCTTAGGAACAGCCACATACTCAGTATCCACCCTCTTTCCCTTGCCACGAACCTTCGTCAGTGGACGTCCCTCCACTTCGCCAGCACTGCTACGGTCATCTGCGACAACTCGAGGAATTTCTACATGGACCTCCTCACGAAGCAAACCACTTGAAGAACCTCCCAACGTAGAAGGCACCTTCTTCGATGCCTTCTTCGACGTCTTATTCGCTTTAGCTTGAAGTGCCGCAAAGGTGATACCCCCATCTACAGAAGATAACAAACACATAAGAGACATGAGGTATATACTACCACAGAACTACAAAAAAAAAAAAAAAAAAAAAAAAACACAAGTCAAGGCAACAAAAGGATATACAGCGCTGACCCTTCGGCTTTGGTATTAAAACCCTCGGGTCAAATTCCACGTCACACAATCCCGACTCTTCAATCCTTTTCGCCATATTCGCAGTTATCGTGAAACTCTCGCACGAAGGATTCCAAACAACAGGAACTTCAAAAGTGGGAGCCCTCACATAAAAAAAATGGGTCTTCCATTTCCCCAAAGATAACTTCACACTCTTCACGAATCGATAAGGAACGCGAGGATGAAAACAAAAGAAAGGCGTCATATTGGGACGATGTAACGTAAATAACGCCTTGAACAAACTCACATTCAAAGGCAAACCAACTAAAGACAACCTATGGTGAAACGCCTCGAACGTAAGAACTGCAGTCGGCGTTAACTGACTGTACCCTATCTTAAATTCCTCGCAAACCTTCAACAAGGTCGGATGCGGTGTAATCTGAGATGTACACGTCAAGTAACCCAAAAACACCGTATGAAATCCGTCGGGTGGCGAATACAAACGGTCACCCTTCTGAGGCAACAACAACTCAACATTACTTGGCGCTCCAGATAAACGACGAATAGAGTGCAGATGCTCTTCCGTCAACACACTATCAAAATCAACTAAGTCCAAATTAATTAGCTTCTTTTTCTTTTGCCTCCTCGTGTCAACCTCAACATCACCTGGCGGCATATCATCTTCCTCCCCCTCGTCATCCGTCGGCTCAACTTCACTACTTGACACCGGATGTTCACTCGCCAACGGAACTTCATTCGAATCATCACTATCGCTCCCAAAGTCCACGACTTGACGCCCATAACGACGTCTACTGGAATCCGTTTCATCAACGGTAGGGGGAATAGTAATATCCTTATGCACTTCTACATCGTCACTCCACGATTCAATGATTTCTCGCCGACCAAAACTTCCCCCATGTAAAATATCACGCGCATCAACACCTTCGGAAATTTGCCCATTAATTTCGCGCGAACCGAGCCCGAAACCGACCTCACACGCGCCCTCACGCGCGCGCGCGACCCCAAAATGGGCGGAGTCACGCGCGCGCGCGTCCCCCAGTACAGCTAGCCCACGTGGCTCTTCCCCAGCCACAAACGCGCGCTCACGCGCCCCGAAACCATCCAGCGACGCGCGCGTACGCGCGCCCACATTGGGCACCGCGCGCGCGTCATCACCGCCCTCTCCATCTGCCACCACGCGCGCGTCGGGACACGCCCCAATCCCGCGCGCGCGTCCCCGCAAATCTGACGCGCCTCTGCCCACGGCTGGCCCACGTGGGCGTCTGCTCAACTCTGCCCTACCCGAGGCGCGCACGTGGCCTCCTCCCATTGGACCACGTGCACCAACCCTCCTCTCCTCAGCCACCGACCCGGCTTCCCCCTCCACGGCTCGGCTCAGCTCCTCTCTGACCTCGAAGCGCGCGCCCTCACGCGATTTTGATTGGCTGGAAACGCGGCTGGAGCCGCCCCCCACCTCCAAGCCATCTACCCCCATCTGCACGGAATTTCGCACACCTCCGGATGTAGATCCGTTTTTCGCACCCGATACCACAAGATTCTCGGATTCCAAGCCCACCGTACCAAAAGTTTTCTTGCCCCCTTCAACCGAATCTCGAAGTTTAATCCGCAATGATTTCGAATTACCCGAGTTCGACATGAGAAAAATAATTTTCGCCGACAAAGCAACCAAGAAACAAAAAAATTTCTACTCTACCACACAAATTTTTTTTTCAAGAGACAAATAGCACAGAAGAAAACATAGAGTTCAGAAAAAAAACATACCCATAGTAATTGCAAGAGTTGGAGTTTAATACTTTCCACCGCAAAAGGAGTCTATTTATCTGGCCCTGGTACAATATTTAAAACCCTTAAATATATACCTCGCTGCCAAACAAATACAATTATTCCTTACTTAAAATTAAGGAATTAATCCACCGGCAACGAAAACAATTCAATCAACGCCGCAATTAACTCTCGACACGACCCGGATCCCTCTACACACGTCCCCGTCTCAAATCGAGAGTTGGGGGGCTTAATGATATACCTAAATAGGCCGGCCCAATGGGCCCTCAAATTTATCTACCAAGTGGACCCATCACGCGAAAGCCCAAGCTCCTTCAAAATAAGGCTTGGGCCCAACAAAGTAAGCCCAACGCATTTAACGATATATAAATAGATGGTTTATTCATTGGAAAAGGTACGTTCTCATATTTGACAATTCACCTCAAGTTT
This sequence comes from Erythranthe guttata, assembly GCF_000504015.1. The sequence continues at coordinate 16,705 of NW_012194849.1, forward strand.
TATTCTCTCTACTCTCTCTACGATCCATACATCTGACTTGAGCGTCGGAGGGGTTTCCGCCGGATCAACCCCCGGCTTAGTTCACGTGTACTTGTTTTGTAGGGACCTCAGGAACATCGAGTTGACTAGCTACTGATCAGTTTTGCTCTCCCAGCTCGTTTTCTACACTATCCTAGGTGAGCTAAACTTTAGCATCATCAGTGGGTTTGTGAAGAAGAAGGGGAAGAAGGATGAGAGTTTTAAGTCGTGAAATAAGAAAGAGGGGTTTCTGGATTTATGTATTTTATTTCGTCTTGCACAAAGAAAATGATTTATTTTTATTTTTTAATGCTTTATGTTTTTTATTTGATTTTACATTTCATTAAGGGTAAATTAGTATTTTGATGTTGGAGGTCTTAAACTAATAAAAAAATGGGCTTGCATATAACGCGTCTTTGACAATTTGTATTAATAATATCCACGCGTCTTTCAACTATTAGCATCCGTTTTTCTTCCATGGGCGGACCATCCGGTCCAAATGCGCACCCTTTTGGAATATTGGATTTGTGTCCCCAGGATATATGTAAGAGTAAAAAGCAGTTTGCCCCCTAAACTAATGGTCGATTTGCACTTTACCCCCCAAACAAAAAAAATTTGCACGTTTTTACCTGAACTCGTTTATTCGTTGCACGGTGCCCCCTAAACTCAATTTTCCGGCAATTTTAACCGGAATGTTAAAACATGTGCGATGCACGTGAGATTTGAAGGGTAAATTTGTCCCTTCACTTACATCTTATATATTAATTATAAATTAATTATTAAAATAAAAAATAAAAAATAATAAAAAAATAAAGAAAAATAAACAAACTCAGTTATCCGTCACCCACACCACCCAAATCCAACTCATCCCCCAATCCAAAGAATCAGAAAGTCCCCAAATTTTCCGACGACCGCCAGCCCCACTCCTCCCTTCTCGGCCATAGGTGAAGGTGATGATGATTTGGTATAACCCGAACCCGAATCATTTGATTTTTCAAGTATCCAGCCAAGATCTGTACAACCAATCGAAGTTTTCGGGTCTCCAAAGTCTCAACCTTCGTATGCCGACACCATCAGTGCTATAACCACCGATCCGGATTTTATAGCGACACTAGCGGAATTAATCCATTAGCCTCGTCGTCGACGTTAATGCGTAATCGTTTGGCAATGGGATGGTGGGCGGTTGTGGGCTGGGATTTGGGGGTGGGTCTCGTTGTCGGAGTCGGTTCTCAGTTGTTGTGGTGAAGTTGTTCAGGTTAATTGCGGCAGCAGAAGCTGTGGGAACTGGATTACGGAGAGTAAGTGATGAACGAGAATTGAGAAAGAAGAATTAGAATCAGGGAAAAGAAAGGGAGAAAAATAAATTGAAAGAAAATAAGAAAAAAAAAACGAAAGAAGAATTAAAATCAGGGGAAAAAAAGGGGAGAAAAAAAAGGGAAAAAAAATTGAAAGTAAAAGAAGAAAAAAAACCGAAAGATGAAGACGAAATGGAGAAGTCAAACCCCAACTAAGTTGGAAGTGAAAAGACAATTTTAGCCCTGCCAATCTCACGGCCAATCTCACGTGTGGCTCACATGCTCATAATTCTGATGAATTTTGCCGGAATATACCATTTTTAGGGCATCGTGCAACAAAAAGCTGAGTTTAGGTGAAAACGTGCTAAAAAAAATTGTTTGGGGGGCAAAGCGCAAAACGCGTATTAGTTTAGGGGGTAAAGTGCTTTTTACTCATATATGTAAATTCCACTCGTTTCCCCATCGTCTGATTCTTGGCTAGTTGGCTTTAATCTTCTAATCTAATCTGGGCTTTGCTTCTCCTACAAATGATCTCGTACATTATCTTCTGCTCTCCCTGTATAACAGTATTCGATTTCTTGTGTATATAAAAAGACATTAATGTACGAACCGTCTTTCATTAAATCTGTACTTTATATTACAGATTCCAGAATTTAGAAATCCATCCATCTGATATTAGAATTCGGCTTCAAGCAAATTTATGTAACAGCCACGGCGCAATTTGTTTTTCCCAACGCAATTTGTTTTCATCGGGATTGAAGAAATAGGATTACGATATACCGGAAGTAGATATGTCGGGAGTTTGGAGATGGAAAAAATTAAGAGAAGTGGCCGTGGAGGTGTCGAAGAAGAAATGTAAAGGGGGTTGGTGGAGGTGGAATTATAACCAGGTGCAAAAGCGGGGTTTGGTGAATAGTTTGCACGTGGGGTCTTGTGTGAAGCGCAGGGAGTCCTTGATCGGAGTGCAGGAGAGATACAGATGGGATAACGGCAGTAGCGGCGGCAGTGGTGGCAACGACGAGCCCCGCCAGATCACTCGGAGGATTAGGGCGGAGGCCAATTGCCCTCGTTGCTCCAAGCAAATGGATCTCCTCTTCACCAACCGCTCCCACCACCTCATTCCTCCATCCCCACCCAATTCCGATCTCGGTGATGCACCTGCTCCTCCAACTTTCCCCAATAATAACAATATTGTCAACCACAATAGCAATAACAACTCTTACACTAACAATACCCACGACAGCAATAATCCATCCCCCAAAGATGGAGCAGGGGGAGGGAATGCTTTCCAGGCAGTAAATCTTTGCCCCAATTGTAAGACGGCCTATTACTTCAGGCCATTCAAGATGTCCCCTCTCCAGGGAAGTTTCGTTGAGATTGGAAGGGTGAAGAACAAAAATTCTAATTCTGACAAGAAGTTGACCGACCCCCAAGACAATGGGAAGAGGCTGCGTCCCTCTTTCTGGGAGACCTTGAGGTCATATGGCAGTGAGCCACCCGAGAACTGGCCTTCACCTCCACCTTCAACCGGGAATGGGATCGCTGTGCATACCCCACCTGGTCCACCTTTTGCTCCTGGTATCAATGTTGTTCGAGCATCAGGTCCTGGTGGTGGTGGCCATGGAACTCGTGCTGGTGTTAATAATGGAGATAAGAGCACCTGGGGTGGCTCTAATCTTGGTAAAAAATTACCCACCCCAAAGGAGATCTGCAAGGGACTTGACAAATTTGTTATTGGCCAAGAACGCGCCAAAAAGGTTCCATTTATTCTTCTTTTCTCATTTTTTTTTTGCTTGTACATAACCAATGAGTATCCTCAGTCATACACATATTTAACTGGTTATTCTTTTTCTTTCCCCTATCCCAATATCAAAACCGTTTTACATATTATTTGTTTGATGATCATCCTCTTTTGATGTAATCTTGTTTCTAGGGTGAATGTTGTTACTTGAATACGATTTTGTGTTTCGTTCGATCATCTTTATCTTAAGCATTTCATTACTAATTCAGTCATACATCAACCTGATTTTAAAGTTTGTTGCTCTTGATGCTGGCAGGTGCTATCAGTGGCTGTGTACAATCACTACAAAAGGATCTATCATGCCTCTTTGCCGAAGGGGTTAGTGTCTTATTTGCTTTCTGGTCAGTTATTTATTTATTTAATCATTTTTTGGCAACAGAAAAAATGAAAATCACAAATTTAATGCCGCTGTAAGGCATCGCTTGCTTAGTATACTTGACTTCTCAACGTCGAAGCTCCAAATTACTAGATTGGTCCTGATTCACCTCAATATCTGCAAAACTCAAGCACAATTATTCTTCAATGTGTATCGAAGTTTGAAATACATATTCTCGACCATTTTTCTGAATTAGATATATCATATACTTGAGACTCTCACTCAATGATCACTTGTTGTAATTATTTTTTCTATTTAGGAATAAACTGCAAATTCCAAATGATCTTCACATTGGGCAATCTCATAGAAAATACTGGATAGTTTCAGGATTTGCGACAAGTTTCAGAATATTTTCATACTCTATTTTTCGCTCGAGGATTTTACCATGGTCGAGTAGGCAGATAAGAGTTATGATCACAAATCCAGCTCCACTTGTCTTTTCTGGGATGTCATTGCTATCCCTAGTAATTGTCAAGTGTAGGTCATACGTGGCTTTGGTATTGAATGTGACATTACCTGAGATACACCACTAGGGTGTACGAGAAGACGGTAAAAGTTGGAATCTGGACCCTACTAATGCTTTTAACACTGAAAGGGGGTAGCAAGATCATTAACGGGGTCATCTCCTAATCTAAATGTTTGAAGCAAGAAACATGATAATGAAATTCCAATTGTAGATCTTGTTGTGATGTTCTACACGAGCATTTGAATATACATTAGTGGCATTTTACTCATTTCTGGTCTAAATGCCTGTTCACGGATACTAGGTCAGAAAATGAATCATCCAGATTAGATAATGACGACAATGTAGACTTGGAAAAGAGCAATGTACTTTTGATGGGTCCAACTGGCTCAGGTATGATTACTTGTTTCAGATCTCATACTTTAAATGTTCTTCAACTCAATTTGTGCTGGCTTTACTATCTTTACTCAATGAGTATGTCATGATCATGGCCTTGTCTCTCTAATATGGTATTGTTGCATGATAATTAGGGAAAACACTACTTGCAAAAACTCTTGCCCGTTTTGTCAATGTACCTTTTGTCATTGCAGATGCAACCACTTTGACCCAGGTGTGTTATTATTTTCACTTTTTTTTTTTTCAAGTATATAAATGCCGGGATAGGAATTTATTGATGTGGATCCCTGTGTATTTTCAGTGGCGAAAAATGAAGCTCTATTCTTGCAATCATCATTGTTTCCGAGACTTAATATGGATTAATATTTGATTAGAGATTTGCTATTGCAAATTAACTTGTTTGCTCTTTTTAGTCAAGTCATAATATCATTGTTGTTTTTATGCAGAACTCCTGTATTTCAATTAAGTTTGTCCAACAAATATTGCAGAGGGTGAAAATTTAAATAATAGGATAAGAGAAAAATAATCTTGGAATCTCTGTCAAGCTGAAGAAGAAACTTAAAATCTCTCTAAGAAGAAACTCCATGGAGTGTCAACAGTAAATTTGAAAACTGAAAGATATAATTTTCTATTAATGGCTAAAATGAAAGAGATAACCGTGCAATATGCAACATTGTATTGGGATAGTAACGACAATAAAAGGATATCCTCTGTTTAGAATCTTTACCGAATTTCATCTTTAAATCTGGACAAATAGGTTTCGGGTAACTTTAGTTTCATGAGTAAACATGTAGAAAGAAATATGTGTTGAATCATTTTCAAAATCATGATAACCTTTTCTTTTCTTTTCGATTCTAAAAACCCTATATGTCATCTGTTTATCTATGCTCATTCAGCTCTTCATATCTAAAAGCAAATTTTTGTATCTTGCAGGCTGGTTACGTTGGTGAAGATGTTGAATCAATATTGTACAAACTACTAACAGTATGCTAACTATTTTCTTCCTTGATTGTGTGTTATATTCAATTGTTCTAATGCATGCCATCAACATAGATTGTTGACCATGAAGCTTGCATGCTGTTATAGGTTTTCCACTTAAGTAAGTTAGAAGTGGTTTACATACTTAACTCTGTGGTCACACTGTAGTAATAAATCATTCAGTATGTCTAGGTGAAGAGATTTCTGGTTGTGATGCTATAAGGATTTAGGATTAAAAAAGAGTGTGCATAGTTTTAATTTGGAATTCTGAATACTTGAAGTGTATGTTGTAACTTTTAAGTATGAATACTAAGTTCGGGATACTGTTCTATTAGTAATGTGCATGTAGTTAAGATGCCCAGAGCTGCTTTCTATGCTTTGACTTTTAGAAGATAAAGTAATATTATGTCAGATTAACTATTTTGTCTTGCTTAAGGTAATGCAGTATATATGGTTTTGCCAGATCCGTTTAGTAGGATAAATTAAACTAAATGAAATAAACACTAGTGCAGTTGACTGAGCCAAAAAGTTGGTTAGTTATCTTACCCATATTAGATTTCAGTGTTCACTACTCTTTAGTTCTTTTGCTTGGGAAAAAAACCAAGAAATCTGGAGATGCCTCTCCATTTTGAAAGGAAAAAGAGTGTGCACATGTTGTCTTTACATTATCACGTGAATAAGACCTACTATTAATTTCTTAAATTTGCTCCAAGGTTGCTGAGTTTAACGTGCAAGCTGCACAACAAGGGATGGTGTACATAGATGAAGTTGATAAGATAACTAAGAAGGTTATCGTCTTTCCTTGTTATGTATTTTGATCTTCTATCAATTTGCAATATGGTTCCCGTTTGTAATAATTTTTCCTGTGTTTGTGGTTTTAATTAAGGCTGAAAGCTTAAACACCAGCAGAGATGTTTCTGGTGAGGGTGTTCAGCAGGCGCTGCTGAAAATGCTGGAAGGGACGGTGTGTTTTAGTTTCCCAGTGACGTTGATTTTATTTTTGTGACAATATATATGATTCATTTTAATCATAATATGTACAAATTATACCTCTGTTATTGTGTCATGGCTCGAAGATATTTTATACTTCTGTCACGTTTCTTATGCCAGGTAGTAAATGTTCCAGAAAAAGGGGCAAGGAAGCACCCCCGGGGCGATAATATTCAGGTATTTTAGAACTCATGGTTATTTAAAATGTATATTGGTCAGTATTTTAGAAGAGAGAGGGTGCCTATTCCACATATAAACATGAATTCAACTACTAGCACCCGCCGTCACACGTAGTGGCCCATACATATGGGTTGGTGTCCGAAACCACCATTGCCCATAAATCTGATCTGATACCATGTTAAATGGGTCTGGGTGAAACTCATCTCCAAAAGCTTGCTCATGGAAGACGGTGTCATTCCACTTATACACATTGTAAGAGCCCAACAAACTGGCCATGTGGGACAAATGCAACCACTAACAAGAATTTTATATTTTTTTTTTGCATTTCATTTTTCAAATTTGTTTTATTTATCTACAACATGTTCATGGTGTATCTTAATATGAGGCTTTGGGCTAGCTGTGTAATCTAGATCATTCTCGGATAATCTATTTATGGAGTGGAGTAAGTATAACAAAATAATAATCAGAATGGTACAAAAGGTAGTGAACTTTTGCTAGATCAAGTTGAGGTTGTGCTACCTGGCAAGTATAGATTGTTGGTCATAATTAGGAACCTTCTTATCCATGTGGTAATTTATTTAGATTATGGATTATTAGTTTCTCTAGATATTACTCTGATGGTAGAAAAATGTCAAAATTGAACATGATGTGGTGCTCCACCTATTGTTTCATTTCTCACGGAACTGTGTACAATCTCTGGTATTCCCCTTTCCTTTTGGCTTATGATAGAATAGTTTATGATTGATAATGTTCCACTGCTCTTCACTAAGTATATAATCAGTAATATTTCTATTTTCGCTTCAGATAGATACTAAAGACATTCTTTTTATATGCGGGGGAGCATTTGTTGATTTAGAGAAAACTATTTCTGAGAGGTGATTTTCTATTTTTGCTAGTTCCTCCATGACTGACGATGCTTTGTTACTTGATCATAACTTAGACGTAGTTGACCATGGAATCTATCAATGTTTTTTTCCCAGACGGCAGGATTCATCAATTGGATTTGGAGCCCCAGTACGTGCTAATATGAGAGCAGGTGGAGTGATTGATGCTTCTATAACATCATCCCTACTCGAATCCGTAAGAATAAGAGAGCTTGGGATCTCTAAGATATTATCATTGGCTGCCCTGGATTATATGAATTACCAAAATTGGCTTGAGCTGTATTTCAAATCTGAAAATGTGAAATTTTCAGGTTGAAAGTAGTGATCTCATAGCGTATGGCCTCATACCGGAATTTATTGGGCGCTTCCCTATTTTGGTTAGTTTGTCAGCCCTTACAGAAGATCAACTTGTTCAGGTAATAACGATAGCCCCTGGTACCAGTTGATATCTCCTCTTTTTATCTCATGTTAGACAGGCAGAAGCAATTTTGTTAAACTTCTAATTTAATTTGCCTGCCTGGGAATTCACTGTTTTAACGTCACTGCAATAGAGATACAAAAGTGTTGGATGAAAATCAGTTTCTGTTACTTATATGTTACATAACTAAGTTAAAAGTTTAAAGTGCGAATACATTTTAGGTAACTTCAAAACTTAATCTATTCTACTAGAGAGACTTTACTGTCTATAGTTAATGAAGGATGCCACATACACCATTGATGGAGCAGTAGTTTTATCTACTTTAGAGGATTTGCAGTGATTTACTTGAACATAGCATTAGTGTAGCAAGCAGAACTTGCTAAGATATAGGAATATGTGATTATATTCTAAGGCCTGTTTGGTTCCCAAGATAAGATTAGTCATTATCTTAGTCAAGATAAGATTAACTAATATAATGAAAAGCCAATTAATTGCACCATGAAGGTCCAATAAATACTTTCCCTAAAAGTCAATATAAACCATGATAATATATTATTTCTGGGTCGACCTGGAAAATAATTGGGATTACCAAACATCAAATGAAGTACAATTATTTAGTTAATCATGGCTAATCTCTCCAACCAAATGAGATCTAAGTATACTAGTGACAACTCACTTCAACTGAGTCACCAGTATCAACAATAATCTGTTGTAAAGACCACATAAAACGGTAAATATTATGTAAGGCTGGGATGGTAAACGGTAAATGGACGGAAGAAGATTCTCTTTGAAAAGCAGATATTTCTCTTTCTTATCAAACAATTACCAATGCACGTAGTGTGATTCCTAATACAAGAGTTAAAATAGGGACAGGCATCCATATCCAACAATTTGTTTTCTGCTAGTATTTGTCACCTTGAATTCATGTAGAAAAAGCTTGATGTATGAACTATCTCTAATGGTCATGGTTTTGATAGTATTGTGAAACTAGTTCTATATGTTGATGATGGCAGTTAAGGATCTCCTACTATGCTGGCACACTAAACAATGTTTTCGTCAACAGAAAAGTGGAGGAATTTCTAATGATTTTAGTCCATAGAAATCACAAGTATTTATGCACATATCAAGCATTGTATCTAAGGTAACTAGATAATTATTAACCTAGACGTTATTTACATTATTTAACACTTGACTCGAGCTGGAGCTAGATTTTAATCATGCCCATGCCCATGCCCAGCTTGTTGTGACAAAGATATTCAATTCGAGTCCCATATAGTGTCTTTGTGAAAATATATCCTAGCTAGTCTTCAGTTTTTTCTGTACGCCTTAGGATATCAGATAAAAGATTACGAAGGTAATTTCATTATTCTTCATTTTTTTTAGTGTGAAGTGAGGATGAAATGTTATTTACCCATTCTGCTTGGTTTACAAACGGAACAATCTAGCAGAAGTCGTAACATATGCTTTCTTTTTTTCTTTTTTTTTTAATATCTACGAGTGTAGTAGCCTCTAATTTGGGCATTTAAGAGGAGTGTATGTGTGTTGGTGGGGGGGGAGGAGGGGGGTGTTGTGTTGGGGTTGGGGGTTATAGTTGAAATTAACCCTTGTGCCTAAGGTGACTATATAATTCTTAATCTATAAGTTAGCCTAGAATCATGCTAAATACATATGGTAAGTCAGCTATCGTTATTCACATTTTAAAACATTCCTCAAAACTACATTAAATATGAGGATGGTAACCAAAGCCTCCTCCAAGGTCCGGCTAAATACTATGTTGAATTTATTTAATTCATTGCTCTTGTGTGTGTGTGTGTGTGTGTGTGTGTGTGTGTGTGTGTGTGTGTGTGTGTGTGTGTGTGTGTTAAATATCCTTCATTTAGAATTGTATATATTTGACACTCATTTACTTTACAGGTCCTAACAGAACCGAAAAATGCACTTGGTAAGCAGTACAAGAAGTTACTAGAAATGAATAACGTAAGCCTTTTTCTTCATCATGCAGCTAACTGTTTGTATCCTTGGTCATTGAGTAAATGAAGTAAATTGTTTGTGTATGCATAAATTCCAGGTGAAGCTACACTTTACTGAGAAAGCCTTAAGACTGATTTCCAATAAAGCAATATCAAAGAATACGGGTGCTAGAGGATTGAGAACCATACTAGAAAGCCTTCTAACAGATGCTATGTATGAGGTAAACTTGGTTAATATATGGTTTGTCATTACATCAGTGTTATTAATGCTATATACCGGCATGTGTTTTACATTATTCAGTTACCGTTTTTTTTTTTTTAAATTCTGTTTAGATACCAGATGCAAGGAGCGGAAAAGAAAGAGTAGATGCTGTGGTGGTTGACGAAGAATCAGTAGGTACAAGTGATGTAGCTGGGTGTGGGGGTAAATTACTTGAGGGAGAAGGTGCTTTGGAGAGATACCTTGCAGCAGCAGCAGCCTTGAAAGATGAGGCGGTATGTGATATATAATAGAGACTTAAAGCAGATTACGCTTTCAACTCATTAACACTGCAATATTACTACTATGACTTGTTCTCCAGGAACGAAAAGGTGCAGCTGAAGCAGAGCTGCAGGAAGGTGAATCGGAGGTCTCATCAAGGGCAATGAGCATGTAGCATTTAATTATTACAATCATTTTGTCACCTTATAACTAAAAGGGATTTTCCTTTTTTTTTTTTTTTTTTTTTTTTTTTTTTGTTTTACCCCCCTCTCTTGATAGTATTGTAAAACAGTCATTCGTGTTTGTATTTGTAATCGTCTCGGCCTACATGAAGATAAGTTATTTACTGAAGTTAAAAACAGAAGCTAAGTAGTATGTTTTTTTTGGGTAACAGAACAGCTAGTTTTCTAATCAAGACAATTCAATGTAGATATTGGACAAAATAATTGTACTTCTGACATTCTTTATAAATAGTTTCAGCAAATTCAGCTGAATTTACCTCTGGCATTTGTCTATTTTACCCATGTATTGCGTGAAGGTCAGAATATTAGAATTTGTAGTGGCGTACCCATAGAAAGAAACATAGAACTGAGAAGAGTTGCTGGATTATTCAGGTTACACGCACATGATGTAAATGTAAAGAAAAAATCAAAATGATTGGTCTTAACTTTTAAAGAAAGATGATAGATGATGGATGATTGAGAATTCAGTCAAATTTGTAATGCTTATCGACAGCTTGAGAAACATCCCAAGTGCAGGTCATTCCCTTGGGGAAGACGACCATGTCACCTGCGCCAATCTCAACTGCCTCACCATCATCAGGGTACACTTTGACCTTTCCCTCCAACAGGTAGCATGTCTCCCTCGAAGAGTATGTCCATGGAAACTTGCTCGGAGGGCATCCCCATCTATATATATACACATTTTCGTAAAACAAAACAACCATCATCACAAAACCATAAAGAATTGCAAATTTGGGCGATTAAACACACATGGACAAGGAGTAATTCTTATTTCTTACTTGGGCCAAGAGCGAACACCGAGCTCGGAGAGTGTAGATTCAGGAGGATTTTTAACAATTTTGATGCTCGATTTCTCGGTTGAACAATTGAGCCGGAAACTGCTTCCTGTTGTTCTTCTTGATAATGAAAAAGCGGACTGTTTGGTTACAGTTTTAAAGCCGTTGGGATATAGAAAAGATGTTCCAACAACAGTCCCAAAAATGGCCATTTTTGCCTATTAATGCTAGTGTAGTACTCTTACCAGTAGCAAGAGGAGGGAGGAGATAGAGGCACTAAAATCCACAATCCGTGTTGCTCTGATTACCCTCCACACATTTGCCACATATATAATTAATTTATCAACAACTCTAGTGTACTTATACCGTACATGCCACCAGGCCTCGGCTAAATATTTAAAACCTTTTATCAGTAATAAATATTTAAGATGGAACAGAATCATACAGTTTCTTGATTGTTAATATTCCATTTTCCAGCTGCCCATTGAGCAACCAGTATAGTTCTTTGTTGGTAAAAAAAAACCCGAAAAAAAAAAAGAAGTTTAGTTGTCATCAGATATTTCATTATATGCACGTTCAGCCCCGCATTTTAGCCGCAGTTTAGACATAAGTAGAAACAACATTAAAACAAGTTGAAGTAAACATTAGCATCAACTATACTTAAAGTTGTATGAACTAAATATATATACACCACTTGACTCAACTATGCCGTTGGTTCGGCCTAGTAGCTACTTCACTGAATCTGCAAAGGATTGTTTAGCATATTCCCAGCACCACTTCACAGCTAAAGGTAACACTGTCTATATAGATATATATAATATTCATGTCTCAAGAAATGGTAGCAGTCAGTCCTCTGTTTTCCATCTTTCAATCACAACCTTGAATTGCTTATCTATGCGTCTCACCTGCAAAACAAAAAAGCGTTAGAATTATCCCATACCATACCACAGCACTCTTTAGTTTAACAGTCCTTTACTCATCTGGTAGTGTACAACTAATTCATTCTAACTTGTCCCCGTATGATCCTTCACAACTTTCTACTTAACTACGATTTGGTAGTGTACAACTTAACTTATCCCTATATGATCCTTCACAACTTTATACTTAAGAACATTCAAATCCTAACAAAAGGATTCATATAATTCGTCAAATATACAACAAAATATATGGACATAATTACCTCAACCAGTGGCTTTTTCCCATAAAGCAACTCATCCACATTCTTGTCCGTCTGTCAAGAAAAAATAATGGGAAAAACAAAAACAATTGGTCAAAGTTGTAACGAGTCCTCTGTCTCTTTACAAGATTAAAAGCTACCATTTATCATCTATTTACACTAGATGTTTAGTGATTAAATGGCAAGCAACGGAAGCAGAATAATGTATTACTAGAACAGGACGATCAACTAGGAAATGATAGTAGGATAATGTTCTACTTTCAATAGCATCCAATAATATCTTAGTGGCCAAATCTCAATATTAGTACCCCATCTTAATGACCTACAAGTAATCAGTCTGTTGGCACATGTCATATTTCAAATAAAAATTTATTATTTCTGGTTTCAGCATACAAACAAGTAAGGTACCAAGATTCCCTTCTATTAGGCTCAGAATACCCTCCAGAAGAATATTACTTGCATTCGATAAAGAGATGGATGGAAATATGTTTGCAACTTCAGTAGCATGATTTCTTATTATTCACATGCATTGGTGGAAAAAAAAACATTGATCAACTAACCCGATGTGCGACCCAATATTGCCTTTCCCTCATTTCAATCACAAATGGAAATGTTGGAGACGCTCTTCTCTCAAGAATGCTTTTCTTGCAATTTCTGGCCTTAGCTTCTTGATCACTCAAAATGACCGTTTTTAGCCCTCCAATCTGCACGTGTCACGGCACAGGACAAAAAACAAAATACATAAACCCCCGGACATGTAAGCCAATATTTTTAATTATGTTTGAATATTTTGCAGTATACTACTTTACGTCAATTTTAACATTGAATGGCCTTAAGATTCCATTTTACTTGCAGTAAACACATGTATGCAATTGGTTTCCCACCAAATTCTCTAAGGCTCTACCAAGGGGGGACCGTTTTTATCTCTATTATAGCAGTTGACGAGCATCGGTATGGAGGTGGTACTTTGGATACTGAAATATTAGTCACTTTGAATTTAAATGAGCAAAAAGATTAACGTATCACTTTTCATTTTTTAATTATAACTTTGGCAGCTAAGTTTACCATTTTTGATATAGTTGATTTCTTAAAGAAGACTTCTGTCAGATAATGAATCCGACCCCTCATTGAAAATTACAAGTTCGAGTATTTAAGGTTCACAACTACGATCTTATTAGTGAGCACATGAAATTCCAAAACACACCAAAAAAGACAAGGAATAGAAGAAAGCATCTGTCAGCATTATTGCATAATGAGATTCCAAGAGTATTTTGTACACACGCAGTCTTCAAAATTAACCGTAGTGTATAGATTGAAACATGATGACGTGCAATTAGAAGATTGAGACGCTGCGAGTTCGTATATATTGTGTAATTGTATTAATGAGGTAAATAAAAACGTACCAAATCAGATAGAAGTGGATTTTTAATAATATTATTCAGCTTTATTCCATGAGCAGTAGCAATAAGCATAACTCCTCTCTGAGCAATAGTACGGCAAGCACGCACTTCAGCTTCAGTGTCAATCTCATCAACAATGATAACCTCGGGCATATGATTTTGTACAGCCTCAATCATGACCTTATGCTGCATCCATGGTTCAGGAACCTGCAATCTCCGTGCTGTCCCTATCTCTGGATGTGGAATATCCCCATAACCTCCTATTTCATTGCTTGTGTCAACAATGACCTATCTGATTATAAAATTTAACATCAGCTTTGATCTAAAGACTAAAACTATTAAATCTATTAAAGTACATACCACTCTCTTGCGAAGCTCAACTGACAAGACACGAGATATCCCTCGCAATAATGTAGTTTTTCCAATACCAGGCCTGCCGAACTGAAACAAAATTAATACATATGCTCGAGAACACAATCATAACAAAATCAAAACAAAATTAGCTTTGGCGCCATTATGATGGCCTCATGCAATTATGTGCTAGGTTACCTTCCCAAGAACAAGATGCTTTTACCATACTCAAGTAAATCCCGAACCATGTCTACTGCCTCAGTAGCTGGCCTGCCCACTCGGCAAGTCAAACCAACAACTTTGCCATTCTTATTCCTAATAGCAGATATCCGATGCAGAGTGCCTGCAATGCCAGATCTATTATCACCTCCAAGTTCTCCAATTGCATTTTGAGCATATTCAAGTTCTTCCATTGATATCTGCCAAAGACATCAGAGAAGAAAAGTTAAGAGACTTTGTCATGAGATGAGAAAACACGATATGGGACAACCAAAAACATGAGACCTGACCTCCGTTTTCCTAAGGTCCCGTCTGCCATAATCACCAAAATAACATGCTTGCGGCCGTCGGCCCAGATCCAGTATGACCTGACACAACAAGAAAATAAACTGATTCTGAGGGGTAGCTTTAGCTAGCAGTTTACACATGTCCTTGTATAAACAAAAGAATAAAGAGAAAATAACTAGGCATCGTATTATTACTACCTCCAAAAGTAGATCCTGTTTGGAGTGGCACAAAAGACTTTCGCGCACATCATGTGGAAGAATCTGTGAAAAGAGTCCATCCCAAAAGCCAAAAGGTAAGGAAAAACTGGAAAGCCGAGGTCTTGGGTGAATCCAAGAAAAAGAAAACAAGGAAGAGAAGGAATTTAAAACAGTAAACCTGCAACAGCAAATGGAAATCGTCATCAACATAAACACCAGAAGAAGCATTATAAACTTGACGACATAGTTGTCGGACGAGGCTGTTAGAACAACAGTTGTTGACAAATTGTAGGAAATTCTTATCCTGCCGGCGAAGCTGATGCTGATACAGTGGGCGACGTGGTTGGGATAGATATACAACAGATACAGGAGAAAAAGTATTACCCACCGCCACCGGAACAGAAGAAGATAATGGACTTAAACAACCCGACATCCCAAATATCAGAGTTTACAGTACATCACTCCCTCTTTCAACACCTTTTTTTTTCTTCTTTTTTTTTTTTTTTTTTTTTCTCTTTTACTCAGATTTAAAATTATTAAACCCTCTTTCAACACTGTATGTGTCGAAAATTGCCGACGGGTTTCAAAAAAAATACTTCAAAATCGACTTCGAAGCTCAAAAAAGACATCGATACTTACCTTAATGGCTTCTCTTTCCACATATACTACCATATTATTGTCTTATAACTCCATTTTATAAGTTTTGTGAGGTTTTGATTTTTTGAATTTGGAGATGTTTTGGAGAATTTAAGAAGATGAAAAAGATAGGGTTTAATTGGGTTGTCGCGGCAGTTACGAGCACGTACGGTGGCGTTCGGCGGCGGCGGCGGCGGCGGCGTCGGCGGCGGCGGCGGTCAGGGTTGGAGAGGAGAAGAAATGGTGGAGGTTTTCTTTTTTTTACAACAAAGGGTTTTTTTTTCTTTTTTTTTTATTTGGTTTTTGAATAGGTAATTTCTAATAAAATTTGATATAATTGATATTTTGTATGAAAGGGTGTTTTTGTAATTTTCTTTTTATTTTGGTTTTAAAGTAAGAAAAAACTTATAAATATGTACTCAATTGTGGTTTTCAACTAGGTAGTATTCAACTAAGCAAAAATTAGTATTCAAAATAGTTGCCCCCTTAGTTTATAGCTATGTATATAATATATATATATATATATATATTCTTAATTAATTAAAATAGTAAAAAGAATAATGTAAAAAATTACATATATTTTAATAAATAAGGGAGCGGTATAATTTCTTAAACAAGTGGGGCCGGCCGTATTTGATGGTCTCCATGACACAAGTTACAATTTTAGTCGCACTTCCTCGAAGAAAAAGAAAAAGAGTGTTGGGTAAAGAAAGAGAGACGAGATGAACGGCGGTAGGGAGGAAGAAGAGAAGGGGTTATTGTGGAAGCTACCGGCAGTTAAATCGAAAGAATTGGGAAAGATTGGACCTGCTTTTGGTATTGGCGCCGGATGCGGTTTAGGTTTCGGCGTGGGACTCATTGGAGGTTAACAATAACATCCCTAAGCTCCCACTCACTTTTTCTGTTTATATACATAATAGTAATAAAAAGAAAAGAACTTTACTTTGATGGTTGTTTTGATAAAGGTGCCGGGTTTGGAGCGGGAATTCCGGGTTTGCAGTTGGGATTTGGATTTGGAGGTGGATGTGGTGTTGGTTTGGGTTTTGGATACGGTCTGGGAAAAGGGATCGCCTATGATGGCAATCGCAGGCACTCAAATGTTGGCAGATTTCGCAGCAATGGGAATCTGAATCTGAATCTTCCTGTGCAGTAAGTCAGCCTCAAGATTTTTCATAGATATATGTGAAAATGATGAGGCTATTTCATTATTCATATTAGTTGAAGGTACTGTATTGGTTGAGCCTACCTACCTAATACAAGAAATATATATGGTCCTCCTCCTCCCTAATGAAAGTCAAAGTGTGAAACTCTTCTTCCTCTCCTCTCCTGCGCTGGTAAATGGTAATCCTTGTGTTGACAGCAAAGAGAAAGTTTTTAAAATCTTTTTCTTATCAAGTTTATGTCTTATGATTATATACATACAGCTTTAACCTGTAAATGGTAAGCAGATTTTGATCTTTGATACCTAAACACCTCATGTATATAGTCCTAAGTAAGATAAATAAGTTTTTGCTGAGAATCTTGTGTCTCTAATCATCATCATCATCACAATAAGTAACAAATCTTTTGATCTTGCTGTTTGAGAAATTTTACTAATCACTTTATTCCGAGTAATTCTGAAATGTATGGAAAATATTTAGAGAGTGATACTTGATGTTGAGATATGAGTGAGTGTATATAGTTAGTGGTGCATTTATATTGAAATAGTAGTAGTAGTAGTAATAATAATAATGTGGGTAAATTAATTGATATGGCAGGGATGAAATTGGTGCACTTGTTGATGAGCTAGTTGTGAATACAAAAAAGCTAATTGAAGCAACTTCCAGAGAGGTGGACAAGTGGAGAAGATAGATAGATAGAGAGAGGTTCATATATATTTGTAATATATTGTATAATTGAGGTTTTCATTTGCTTGGTCTGTATGCATGTATGTATGTATATGTATTTGCTGGAACACACAGTATATGCATTGGGTTTGACTTGTGTTTGATGGATTCCCTTCTACCTATATGAAATTTACGAACAAGCTCGGATTGAACTCTGTTAATACACTCCATAAAAAATGAACTCTTGTTAATGTTAACTCCAATTATTATTCCCCAAATATTTTGGAAAAGATGAATAATTAGTTGAATTTAATAAAATAAATAGAGGGAATTTAAGTGAGAATATTATTAAATAGGGATGAGAGATAATTGAAAGAAAGAAAAAAATAAAAGGATATTTGAGTAGTGTGGATAGCACAAGTTATCCAGATAGAAGAAAAACATGAAGGGTGATATTCCACGTCAGCAGCATAATCTGGAATCTCATCGGGTATCAGATTTGGGAGACCAATGAAAGCACAAGAAACATAGTCCTAGTTGGCACGTCTGCATCCACAAATGGTAGCTTTTTAGTGGCAGTTTGAAAATCGATCTGAATTATTGTACGTGGTGTCATCGATCTCTTCCTTCTCATCATCTGAATTCTGAAATAAAAATAAAAGAATGGCTTCGTTGGGAGTGTCGGAGATGCTGGGCAACCCGCTGAGCTTCAGCGGCGGTGCATCCTGCAGGTCGGCACCAACACCGTCGAGTCCGGCCACCTTCAAAACAGTGGCACTATTCTCAAAGTTCAAGAAGGCAGCTGCACCTCCCCCCAAGTCTAAGCCATCACCCGTCTCATCCGCCAACGAGGAGCTCGCCAAGTGGTATGGTAAGTCTTATTAATTAAAACTCTAATCTAATCTAATCACATTTTTATTTATTATCACAGCAACAAATATATCTGATTGATATTGATTTCAGGTCCTGACAGGAGAATTTTCTTGCCTGATGGCCTCTTGGACAGATCAGAAATCCCCGAATACCTCACTGGAGAAGTGCCTGGAGAGTGAGTACTTTTTCATTCATTCATCTCTTTATTTGTAAAAAGAAAAACCAAGATACCCGCAGTCTCGGTCTCTCATTACTTGTTCATATATATGCATATCACACTTTTGTTGTCCAATAATATAATGCAGCTATGGATATGATCCCTTTGGACTCGGCAAGAAACCTGAAGACTTCGCCAAGTAAGTCATTCAGCTAGATCCCTTGTCCACATTCATTATTAATATTGTTATTGATCTTTATCTTGAAAATAAATTTGGATTTGGATTTGGATTTTAAAAAAAATTAGATATCAAGGATACGAGCTCATTCACGCTCGATGGGCCATGCTTGGTGCAGCTGGGTTTATCATCCCTGAGGCATTTAACAAATACGGAGCTAATTGTGGGCCCGAAGCTGTTTGGTTTAAGGTATTGTGATCTGCTTTTCGTGCTCTTTGGAAGAATCAAGAGAAAGAACAAGACCACCCATAACATAGATACTATTTATATGATGTTCTGAACCTATTTATTTACGCAGACTGGTGCACTGCTTCTTGATGGGAACACATTGAATTATTTCGGAAAGAACATCCCCATTAACCTTGTTGTTGCTGTGGTTGCTGAGGTTGTACTGCTCGGCGGTGCGGAATATTACAGAATTACAAATGGCTTGGTATGCCTGCCACACTTTAATTTTCGTCTTGATATATATATAAACAAAAATGACATTGACTATTTATTGTAAACAATCTTGGCTTGCGTTTTTTGTAGGATCTGGAGGACAAGCTTCATCCAGGTGGGCCATTCGATCCATTGGGTCTGGCTAATGACCCGGATCAGGCAGCAATATTGAAGGTGAAGGAGATTAAGAATGGAAGGCTAGCCATGTTTTCAATGCTCGGTTTCTTCATTCAGGCCTACGTCACTGGACAAGGTCCTGTCGAAAACCTTGCAGCACACTTGAGTGATCCTTTTGGCAACAACTTGCTCACTGTTATTTCCGGTTCAGCTGAAAGAATTCCTACTCTCTGATGATATGTAATGTAATTCCTTGATGCATTATATTATATTTCTTCAATACATATTTAAGGGAGTTAACCAATTAATATCATTGTAATTCTGAGACCTACTTGAGCTGTGGTTTGGCTACTTTTGGATTCTTGCCTTGAAAATTAATGTTCATTTATGAATATATATTCCAACCAGCGTCCAGCAGCAGCTTCATACAAACCAAGTTATTAATTAATTAATACAGCTTCTAATTAAGAGGCTTATACCACCCATCCTTTTGTGTAAATGTAAATTTTTATTTCATAGTAAATAGTACATTGATACTGCAGATTAACCATCACTCCATCGAACTAAATTACATCACTCGTCATAATATAAAAAGAAGAAAAAAAATTGACAACATACTGTATCATTATCCATTTCCTCAATCATTTGATTCAAATTTAAGAAGAAAAAAAAGAAGAGAAAGAATATAGTAAAAATATTGGTACAGAGTAGGGGCATGAAAGTGAATAGGTTAGGTTGATGGCCGGTAACGCACGTGATTAATGGAGATGGAGGATATAAGTAAAACTACTTGCCGTAAGACCAAAAGTCCATCTCGCTGCGTAGAGATAATGGATTAATGATGGGATTTGGGTTGTGATGATGGGAAGTAACAAGGGGGTCCCATTCAGTCAAGCTCTGATGATCATCTGATCTGGCGGTGAGGTGGAGCTGATCATGAGAGGATATAATTGGTTGATGACATGAGTCATCGTCATCATCTGTGGACATGAACTGTTTGACTTGCATACTATGGTGAGGGGGTGACTGCTGATCATAATTATCTGTAGCAGTAGCAGTAGCAGTACTAGTAGTAGTAGTAGTTGGAAGAGGTGAATTAGAAGAAGATAAATCATGGTGATGATTAGTTAACATTAATGGCGGCCTGTTAATCATGTGGCTTTGGTTGGAGATGAAATCGTGGGCTTCAACTTGTGTGTATTGATGTTGCTGCTGCTGATGATGAATTAGAGCTGGTGGGATATGATGATGATGATGATGATGAGAATTAATATAGTTTAGATGATGATGATCAGCTGATGCTTGTTGGTGGCCATGTGGATGAAGCAAATTATACAGATTATTATTAGCTGTGGTATTTCCTCCTCCTCCTCCTCCTCCTCCTCCTCCTCCTCCTCCTCCTCCTCCTCCTCCTCCTCCTGATCGAGATTGAGTGGATGCAGTGGTAGTACCATCATTTATGTTCATGTTCATGTTCATGTTCATGTTGTTGAGCTGATGATCATCTTCATTCATCATCATCATCATCATTCCGCCATTCATATTACTAACTGCAGCAGCTCCTTCAGTACTAGTAGTGCTGTTGCCATTAACTTTGAATAGATTCTTCTTCTTGAATACCCGACAAACAACCCATCCCTCGTCATCTGTCTGTTAAAATGCATGCATATGCATCATCATGAATCATGAGTATATATATAAATAAATAATTAATAAAGAAGTACTTACAGCAGTAGTAGTTGAAGATGATGATGATGATGATTGAGGATCATGATGATTAATAATAATGTTGTCTTCAAGCCTGTATTCGTGCATAATCCAGTCAGTCTTGTGTCCATGGGGAGCTCTACCTCGGTAGAAGACAAGTGTTTTTCTCATCCCAATCTTGTTCATGAAGCTGTTCCTTATGCATTTGTCTCTTCCTGTTGCTTTCCAGAAACCAGCACTCGTTGCCCTGTTTGTCCTTGAACCTGTCGGATATTTTCTGTCCTTGTGACTGAAAAAGTACCACTCGTTCTGCGGAGTCGATCCGATCTTGCACCTCTCTGTACGTTAGGATTTATTATATATATCTCAAAATTCAAAACATATATCACCAGTAATTAATTACGTACCTTGCAGGTCCCATGGCTCAATCTTGTTCAAATCGACTTCCCTGATGACCTCCATGTCGAACTTGTGGAAACAAACCTTCTTCTTCAAGTAGAAGTGCAGAAGCTCCTCATCTGTCGGGTGAAACCGAAAACCTGGCGGAACTCCACCACCTCTCCCCGACGATGATGAATCCCCCGCCCCCGCCCCCGCCATACCTACTCGATCGATCTTTCTATTAATTTTGACTTCAAGTTTTAACGACTTCTCCAATCAACACCGTATGCAGAGAAACAGTACTTATTATAACATGTATAATATATATATATATTCCAAATATTGTTCAAGTGTGTGATCAACTGTCAACGAGGTTATAATATTATTAATATACATTATTAATAAAGTGTGCTGGGCTGGGCTGGACTGGGAGAGATAGTTGACGGCCGGTGACTACGCCGGCGGGGCTGCTTAAAGCTAACGTAAAACGTACGTATTAAAGCTGCTACCTAGCTAGGCTGGACATTGAACAACCTCCCTCCCTCGTATTATATATACAAATGTTTTTTTCCCATGCTCATGCAGCCATTTTATGTCAAAAAATGCGTCATCCATCATCACTGACATTTTTCCTTCCTTTTTTTGTTTTCTAAAAGAAAAAAAATCACCAATTAAACACTATACGAACTGCTCAATTTTAATATTAAATCTTCATTTTCTCGAAAGACAAAAAAGTAGAAGAATAAAAAAAAGGTAATAAAAATAAAAAAAAGGAAAGTCAAAGCGAAGAAGGTGATGGTGCATTCCCATTCAGAAATTAACAAAATGAATTAAGGGATATTTGATTGCTCGTAAAGCAAGTGCTAACAATATACTAATGCATTTCTAGGGATTGATGTAACTTGCAAATGTAGGGCTAATATATATATATATATATATATATATATATATATATATATATATATATATATATATAGTTTGTTTGATAACGAAAAATGGGCTGGGCTTAGCTAGGTAGCTCGATCGGGATATGCACATGTATTACCCCTTTGATTCAGGAACTTTCTTCTCATCATCCTTCATCCTATTTTTACTATCATTGATTAGGTCTTACGCTTTCACTAATTACTTAATTAATTAGGTGTATCTTCTTCTAAGTAATGCCGCTGCCCACATCAATTTAAATTATAATATTAATATCTACTTCTTTTTTAATAGTTATTAAGGTTTTGCAGCAGTTGAAATTTTGTGAAGGATGGATGATCACAACAAACACTAGTATAAGTAGTCAGATCGAAGATCATGTATTATTAATAAGGAAAAGCACTGCGTATGCAACTTGAAATCCAAGTGCAACTTAGGATATATTAGCCTAAATGAATTGATGGGTCTGTGAAGCCCATTTACTCTAGAGAAGCCCAAGTGTGTATTTATAAACCCAATTTAGTAATTAATCTCATCCATTCTACATTTCTTTTCGCCTTCTTCCTCTGTAATGCTCTAGGGTCAAATGCCGTCGTACACGGCTGACTTTGACCCTCAAGTGGTATCTTCGCTGGCTACCTTTGACCTAAGTAGAACAGAATGAAGGCAGTTAAGACACTGATAAATAACCTAAACTCAACGTAAACTCAAAATCCTTCTGTTGTGTGAGATTTGAGACTATTTGGTGAGTGTGTGTGCTTGAATTTGTGTTTCTTTATGTTGGTTTATGTAGTACTTGGTGGTGTTGGTGGATTCCTTAGTGGAATCTCTAAGTGTGAATCTTGGATTAAAGACCGAGTTGTATTCCAAACTGAGAAAATATGTTCTTACATTTTCTTTTCACACAATATAACTATTAATCCCTGTAATAATCAATATTATTGAGGTTCTTTTTAATTTTGAACTATGCAATCTTTGTATAGATGCCCAACACAACATTTGGATAAATAGCGGAGTGGTTGGTCTCGTTATTTATGAGCGAGGTCGTCATACAAAAATATGTAATTAAAAATCAGAGATGAACGTTCCAAATAGCTGCATCGCCTTCTCCACAGGCATTGTGCACTTTTTTCATCCTCTCCACAGATTTGCATATCCCACTGCATTGCCAATCAAACGACGCCACACAAAGGTTTCCAGCATTCGATTTAAACTCACAATCTGTCCAACAACGAAGGATTTAAATCATCACCACATAAACATATGTATATAAAGTTATTTGTACTTGGTGATTATATTATATATTGATCAGGCAGTATTGGTTGGTTGGAAATGGTAGGTACCTGGAGGCGTTCCACAACACATAGAATGGTCGTCTACATGTTGAACTTCCAATCCAATCAACCATGAGCCCAACGATACATCCTCATTTGCATATCGGTGCAATATGCCCCTGTAAATGTTATGTTGATTATCTTTATATGCAATAATGTTTTCTGTGTAAGTAATTAATAATAGTAATACTTACGCATTGATGGAAATATAAGTGGCGAGGTCCTTTGAGATTGCATAGATTTGACCAGTGGCATGCCTGAAATATTTGTTACCTTGTTCCCCAAATTTCCAGTACTCTGGCTCCTGATATTTCTCCCCCCTGCACTCCCAATGAGTATATATAATATTCTACTCGTCTTAAAGAAGAAAACAAAAAAGATAATAATCTCACTTCTGAGAAAGGACCGGTCCAGACTTCATGCACCCAATATAAATCCTTGGCTTTGATCTGTGCTTTGCCAGCGTGCTCACTAGCATGCCTGCGTGCACAAGTGATCCACAACTACTTATCATCAATCATAATAATAATAAAAGTAACAATGAAGTGTTGGTGGATGGATGAATGATAAAATGAATTACGTACCCAAATTGAGATGAACATCATCATCAACTTTAACATAGAAGTCTGCATCCCAGATAGAGACAGCTGTTGAGAAAAACAAACGAGTTTTAGTAGAAAGCTGGTGGTAGCCTTCTATGTGGTTCAGCCTAAGAAAGTCTCTGTGCTGCGCATCCTCAGCATCGATTGCTCTGTCAAGAACTCCACCAGGTGTTGCACTGTGCCCTATCACAAATCGCATCACTACTCCTTTCTCCTTCTCCAACCTTTTCAATTCCTCTCCTGCATGCATGTTCAATATTAATTATTTGTTAACTATATTATATTTCTACGCTAACTACTTAGAGAGTAACTGCCTGCACCTTTCAGCATCCATGTTTCTCTAACAGACTCTCTTCGTCTCTTGCTGCTGAATGCTGTATTAATCCCTATCACTACAAAAACTTTCTCAAGGCTGCTATTGTGATTGACCGTCGATGCTCTTGCCATCTTATTGCTTGTCCTTGCAGCAGCCAACTCCATCTCCAGTGTTGATATTGTTTTATCTAGCGATCTGCTCAAGGTTCAGTTACTCACATACTAATTACATTATAAGATGATCAATCGGATAATTACTTACAAAGTTCAAACAAAAAACTTACTGGATAGCTTGGTGCGTCTTCACCACTTCCCCCATAATGTCTCTTGGATTCTTTTCAGCCAATTTCTAACCAAATATTAAACACCAAGAGATGTGTGTATTTGAGAATAAAATTCAATTAAGAATAGATTAGTAACTAATTACTTGACAAGACTTAATTAAATGTTTAGACTCACACGCTTGTGGTCACAATCATGTGCATGTGTAGTAGCAGCATCTGCATCTGAATCGGGTTTGAGGATCAGGTGATGCTGATGGTCAGAAGTGTGTTGTGGCCTTGTCTGTGTAGTAAAAAGTGTTCCTGCAAGAAAGCTCGCAATACATAGTGCAAAGATAACCTTTCCTGAAACTGATTTCACTCTCATTTTCTTATTACTATTGTTCTCGCTGTTGAGCTGCAAGGCTGAAAATATTGACACCATTACCCCCCACAATTAATTAATACACAATTTCACCTTCTTCTTCTACACCGTATCGCTTTCTGATCTTGTTATGTTCTGTATGGACAACCAGAGTATGTTATGCAAGAATGTTGGTTCCTACTAATTATGCAATTGTAACACACCATTATTGTAAGAAAGCTATATTTGTACATTGATATTTCTCTTAGTAGCATGCATACAATGTATGGCAGTAAGCATATTCTCTTCAGACATGTCATGACTGAGGATGTGGGATGTCTGAGGTAGAAGCAATAAATTTTTTAAGAAGAAAAAAAAGGCAGTGCAATTAGTATGTTGGGTAAACGAATTTTATTAATGCTTGTACAAGAAAACATCCCAAAGAATTTCCAAATGCATTGTGTAAAAGGAAGGGAGCAATTTTAAAGTCTAAATCTTAAAAAGCTAAGCTAAACCAATTGCCAGCTGCCAAAACTTGATTAATTGAAAAGATCGACACACCTGTCTGGAATTTATGTCCACGTTAATTCAACCGGTTAATGGTGCAGCCTCAATAGTTATTAACCACATGGACACTAAAATGTCATATGCAGTGTCGGGGGATTCGGCAAAGCACTATGTAATGATGATGATGATGATGATGATGATGATGATGATGATGATGATGATGATGATGATGATGATGATGATGATGCCAGTTCTATCGCGTTCAAAAAAGTAAATCCGTAATAATAAAGCATAAACACAGTAACTAGCCAAGATTAATGAACCAATGCAAATATATCCACATATTTCAAATGCTACACATGTATAGATACTGGATTCAAGAATAATACAAGAAATAAAACTAGTAAATCTGAGTACCTGCCGAATATGACGGTAACAATCATTAGGATCACTAAGAGGATTGGTTGAAAAAAAAATGTCAATAATTTATCAAGATATTGAAATGGAATTGATATATAACTAGCACTAGTTAATTAGATGCTATGGATGGCATTTATTAGATGATGTGATGAATTTTTTTGCTTGCAAAGGGTGGCAGTTCAATCATGTTCTTTTCATGTTTCAACAAACTGTCTATTAATTTCAATCTCTCCTCCCTTATTTCACGTTTTTTTCTCATATTTCAGAGGCAGGCCAAAGTTTTTAATTTTGCACGTTTTGGAGATTCATTTTGTTTCATCAAGTAAATATTAATTTTAGGCAAATCTACCACCATGTACTTTAATGTTAACAACATGAAAAATAAAAGCTTATAATACAAAGCATGTACTCAAATCTGGTGTAGTTAGCAAAATCTCTACCATCTCACTTAAAATGGCCAAATTGAATGACAAAAGAAACAGAGCCTAAAAAAAAGAATAATTTGTTGATGAAAGAAAAAGAACCAGATACAACATAATACACACAAAAAAATAATAATAAATAGAAATAGAAAAATAAAAAAATAAAAAAAACAATCCACATTTGAAAAATATGCATAATTTCCAAACAGTTACGAAATTGAAGTTGGAGTATAGAGAAGATTAACTTACAAGCTTATTTAGTTGTCTGTGTGACTGTGAGCGCAACCATAATTTAGAGCCGTCTTCTTTGCTAGTTATAAGTTTATGTAGTGGATATATAAAGTTATAGAGCAAGTGTAGATGTTTTGATTAGAATTAAAATGGATTGTATCTCCATTGTAGACCTTTATTTATGTATGAGACTGACTGGAACTGGATCATAAATAATATGCTCAAAATCTTGTGTCATATTGACCAAGAATTACCATAATCTGTCTGTAATCAGATTATGGATGGTCTAGAGAAACAGGTATCAGATTATGGGGTGATGATGATGTCATTTCCTAACCTTCCTTCACACGTCAAAGTTCTATAGTACACATGACACGTGTAAATGCAATATTACTGAGTATGATAAAATTCATAGTCCACAGTTAGAAAGAAATGTTCCTGGAAACGTACATTTTGTGATATTAATATAATTATTATTGTTTAGGAGAAATAAAATTTGGTAAAATATAGGGAGGAACATGAGTGAGACATGTTTGATTGTGGAGGTTAAAAGTGATGGTGAAAGAGTGAAATGATGGGGGACAACATATCAATATGGACCGCCCAATAACACTAAGTAAAAACTTTACCCCAAGGGTGGTTGGTTAGAAAGCAGAAACATGTTTTGTGTTGAGTAATTCTATACTTGTTGCTTAGTAAATATATATTAATAATAATAAAGACACTTTCTGCTTTTAACTAAAGTGAGTGCACAAACCCCACCACTCACTCACTCACTCGGATCACTATACTTGTTGATGAAGATGAGATGAGATGAGACGTGTCCTGTGAACATCACAAATAAAGCTTCATTAATGAATCTGATTAATGATGGTTTCAGACCTAACTTTCCTCTATAAAAATTGTTGCAAGTCCAATTAATTTCACGAAAAATAAAATATAAAGGCATATAAAGTTGTCAAGCTAGCTAGTAGGTGCACTAAGTGATTACAATACCATCCATATTATATATTTCTAATTCTTTTCAGGTACATAAACTAGTCAGCAATATATAGTCACATTATTATTTTCTGCACTAACGGTTGGTATTGTAGTTGATTATAGTGATGGAAGTTTGTTTCTCTAGGTCGTCCAGTACCAATTGACGAGGCTCGGTAATTGGTGATGGAGAATGCGATAGAGATGGATTGCAAGAATACCATTTGGACCAGAAAAGGTAATTGAAGAAGTTGACGAGGCTGAGTGCAGATAGCAACCAATAAAAGAGGTCAAGCCTATCTTTATTCAGGTCATTGTCACTCAGCCAACCTCCTCCTCCTCCAGAAGTAGAAGTTGAAGTTGAAGTTGAAGTAGTAACTTTGTTCACAAAGGACACCAAAAGGGAGCTCAGATAAAATCCAAATGAATATGAACAGTAGGTCATGGCTGTTAGGAAAGATTGCATCCCCTGTATTGACTGCTTGTAGAAAAACTCTATCAGTCCCACCGCTGTGAACATCTCCGAGACTCCAAATATCAGAAACTGCGGAGCTATCCAGAATATGGACAGCATTTTATCCGAGTTTCTTCTCTTGTGCTCCACAATAGCTGCAGCAACCATGGAGAAAGTGGCTATAAAAAGGCCGGTCCCAACTCTTTGGAGAGAAGAGATCCCCGAATCCCTTTGGGTGAATCTCCTTGCTAGTGGAACAAAAGCAGTCTCGTAAAGGGGAACCACAAAGATGAGCATCATGTATGGTATGGCCTGGAGAGAGGCTGGAGGGATTTGGAAATCACGAGTCAGATGAGTGTTCATGTAAGTCCCCTGTTGGACTGAGAATGTTTGAAGCTGAGCTAATATTGTGTTGAACAAGATGGTGCACGCAAATATTGGTACTACGGATAACAGCACTTTTACTTGCTCCACTTGTGACACACTGCACAGCCTCCACGGACTTTCCCTCGTCATCCCATTGTTTTGGATTTTGATGCAGGCTTTGTCAAGGAACTTGAACTTTTCAGTGTGAATGAGAGTCACGTTGTTAGATATCATCGTATTGGTCCCAGATGTTGCGTTTGTAACGTGCAGCATCTCAGAATTTGAGGGGCATATTTGCTTTCTCTTTGAGATTGCTGCTACAAAAACCTGAGCAATTGGTGTGAAAATACTTCCACGGGGTGGGCTGTTTCTGTAAACGATTGATCCAGATATCAAGCAAATTAAGCCAACAGCCATGGCAGCGGCGGAGACTCCAAAGCCAAGATCCATTCCAGAATGAGTTTGAACCCATACGAGAAGAGTGAGCGCCACAAGCTCACCACTGCAGAATGAGAAATAAGCGCAGTTGAAGAAAGTGGACAGCTTCTTTGATTGCTTCACGTCAAACTGATCTGCTCCATGAGAGATTATGTTGGGCTTCATACAGCCACTCCCCAAAGCCACCAAGTAAAGGGCCCCGTAGAATATCCACGCCTTGTACCCTTCTGCTTCCTCACAAACAACACCAATGCTCACATTGCACTTTGCAGGCCGCAGTTCCCCAACATGTGCTTGAACTGACAGCAAAATGAATCCCTGTGCCGAGATTATTATTATTATTTTTTTGTGAAGGTGCAATACTGATTAACAGATGAATGAATGAACGAATGAATTGAACTTACAGAGAGCTCCACAAATCCGAAGATGAGCATTGTCCAGAAGCTCCCCAGATAAGAATCAGAGAGGAATCCACCCAATAGGGACAGCAGAAAAACAGTCCCCACAAAATTTGTGACTGTGTTTGCCGATTTTGACAGAGAAAAATGCATCTCATTGAACACATAGGTTATTAAGTTATTTCCAACACCAGCAATCGCCATCATCTCAAACGCTTCAAGTCCTGATACAAACATTCATAACTTTTTCCCATAAATAAATTAATCATAATCTTTTCCAACTTCCAAACATGGACTTGAATATTGATCGTCCGTGCTATAAATTTTTAAATGACTGATGAGCACTCAGAGAGAAACATTAAGATAATGCTACCTATCACATACTCCACTAAATGAATTGCCTCTATACATGAACATTGATATATATATATATATATATATATATATATATATATATATATATATATATATATATAGGTGACCAGAAAGGAGATAAATAAATCACATTCATAATATTGTGGACGCAATTAGAGAGTGTGTGGGATGTTGAGGGGTAGCTACGCTGAAGAAAATAAGAGAGAGAGAGAGAGAGAGAGAGAGAGAGAGAGAGAGAGAGAGAGAGAGAGAGAGAGAGAGACCTAATACGAAAAGAGCAGCAGTCATTCCACCATGTTTGGTAGGTTTGCAAGGTCTCCCTCTCCAATCAACAGACATGTGAATATCAGGTTCTGATGATCCTCGGAGGATAGTATCCTCTGACCTTGTCCCTTCCCTATCCATTTATATATAAGTATTTGTTTATGTCTCTCTGCTCTCTCTCTATACACCTAAGACAAACCCCAAAGCGCAAAAGCTAGTGATCTGCTATCTATCTACAGAGAGTTTGTTAATCGAGAAAAGGAGGTAGTACCTTTCTTTACTGATTTTGAGACAAACTGTCAAGTGGATTATGGCTCGGTATTTATAATGTCCAGAACCATCTTTGTTGCTGCTTGTCTTCTCAGCCGAGTTGACTTTGCTGTAGTGGGCTGGCCCACCTGC
Organism: Erythranthe guttata; assembly: GCF_000504015.1. The sequence goes on from NW_012194849.1 coordinate 47,035, forward strand.
CACAAAATTCAGAAAAGGTACTTGCCCTCAGCCCCCACCATGATCGATTATCATCGATCCATCCATCCATCCATCCATCCTTGATAAAGGTTAAAGATAGATAGGTAATAGCTCTAGTGTCCCCAAGTAATTTGTATCTCATTTGAAACCACATATATATGTGTATATATATGTATGATGTACCCCCAACCACCACTAAGCTAGCTGCTGCATATTCTGGGGAACCATCAACTGTACTTGTCAATGTCCCCCAATTCATGCACCATCATTCTCCTTAATTGCTTTCCACAATATATATATATTTAACTTGTAAGTAGTGGATGTGGAGCGTGAATCACCACTAGTTTGCTTTGCTTCTTTTGTGTGTATGTGATCATGCACTGGTTGAAAATAGTCTCTCTCTCTCTCTCGTGCTGCCGCAGTTGCTAACTTTCAATATCCTCCACTCCAACTTCTATTGCCGACCCGTCATTTTCATTCAACACAGACACACTCTGTTGATAAGTTTCAAATTCAATCCAACTCCCACATTTTATTTACTAAGTTTCTAATCCATCACGATGATGTATATATATAATCCAAATCAATTAAAAATTAAACAAGTAATCTAACCACAAATTGTTTTTTTTTTTTCTTCAGAGAAAGAGATCACCCTAGTAATTGATTACATAATCATCAAATGGAGTTCATTAATTATCAATGGCAAATGAATCAACAAATCAGCAATATATAATTAAAAATTAGGCACAAATGTGGAACTTGATGATCCCTAGGTCTTCTCCAATATTAGTAGTTTTAATAATAACAAATAAATAAAAAAGAGTACCTTGAGTTGATTGTGGGAGATGGAAACCGCCGGACCGGAATATTCAGTAACCAACTTATTCGTGCAAAAGCTCATCATCGTATTCGCATCCACCCAAGAACAACTTCTGATTCATAAACCACCATAGAGGCAATTCATCTTCATTTCTTTGGCGGTTGAATTTGAACCAGAGTTTTAATTCATCACCATAAAACTAATTAAATAGACTCGTTTACATTATTACTCTAGTTCTTAAAGTTACTCCTTGTTTATGTTTGAACTTTGAACTAATTATTACAAATTTAATTAATTTTGAAATTACAAATTTTATTGAATTATTTTTCTAAGGTTTAACTCAATTTTGTAAGCACATAGTGATACTATAGCCATATAAAGCCCAGAGAATTGGGCCCAAATTCATCATGCCCTAGGCGGCAACCCCAGCTAAAAGGCTTGCATTTCACCTGAGTTGACTGCCGAGAAACCGAGATCAGGAGTAATGCCGAGTCCAGAGGTCGGCACCCGCATTTATAAGATTTAATAAAACTAAATCTTGTTATATATATATATATAAAGCATTGTTGATGAACAAGTAAGTAGTTTAATTAGTTTAGGTAATGATGATGATTGTTAAGTGACGAGAGACGGCAATTAGAAGGACGAAGGGGCATCATCATTGGGACTTGACCCGGCCTTTTGAGTGAGTGGTAAGGGTTGACTATTGGTATTCTCAATCAATATACCTTTTTTTTTAAATCGAATACTCATCGATCCATCCTTAAGTCAAACTCGATCTTGTATAATTAATTACTAGTGCAATATTCCAAGATCATTTTAGAACGCATTATTTTTTCTTATAATTAAAATAATAAATTACGATAAATAGAGGTTCAACTCATACATTATATATTTAACTTGTTATAAACATTAATTTAAAATCTTCATACATACATACTTAATGATTTACTGGACAGTGGATGCATATGCATATATCCTTATAATATAATGGTGTTTGGAGGGTGTAGGGCAAAATGAATGTGAATGGGTAATTAACGCAAATAATGTTAAACTGTTCAAGTGGGGTAACAATTATTTAACATCATACATACATACAGCTTGATGGTGAACTTATCCAATTACTGACACATGCACCACAAATACAAAATATTATTACAAAGATATATATATGTATATGATGGAAGCGTATAGAGCAATATAATTGGAGGGTAAAAGCTAAGCTAAGGGTTCACATGGATTAGGCTGGAGTAGATGAGGAAGAGCATGAGTAGAAATGTTAAATGACATGTTCCTTTCTATTATTAGGCCATAAAGTTGCAAGGAACATACATATCATGCTACTATTCTTAGCTTCCTTCCAAAATTAGCCGTTGCCAATGGATACTATCCATCCACCAATTCTCGGACTAACCTTTCAGCTTTATGTATGTATGTGCGTGTGTATATATATATATATATATATACTGGCAAAATTCTCTTTGAAAAACAAATATAAAAATATAAAAATTAGAGCTAGGTAGGTATGGGTTTAGCAGCAGTAGTAAGTAGTAGCAAAAGGAGGAGGTTTATGTGTATTTGTTTAATGGTGGTGTTGATTTATGTAAATGTAGTACTAGTGTGCTCATCCACCACCAGCACCACCACTAGTAGTACTGTTGCTGATGAAGATGATGGTGATAGTGGTAGTGGTGGCTCACAAGGTGGTGGTGCAGCAGCAGCAGCAGGAGCAGCACAGGCGAGCGCACTATTCGTGTTTGGAGACTCATTGGTAGATAATGGGAACAACAATTTCCTTAACTCTATTGCCAAATCAAACTATTTTCCATATGGTATTGATTCCGACACAGGGGCCCCTACCGGCAGATTCTCCAATGGAAATACTTTTGTCGATTACCTTGGTACCTACCTATATTTCTAAATCCTCCGATTAATCATTATCTACCTAATTAACTGTTAATTATCTTACTTAATTAATTAGCAACCATATATATATATAACTATATTAATTACATTCCGTATTATTGATTCATGTGATGATGTAGGAGCATGGTTAGGCATTGCATCGCCTCCTCCATTTGCAGATCCAACGACAACCGGAGCTAGAATTCTCGGAGGTGTTAATTATGCTTCTGCAGCTGCTGGCATCCTTGATGAAACCGGCCAACACTACGTGAGTACTACTAATATATATGTTATTTATTAGAATTAGGTTTGATCGATGATGTGGAGTAATTAATATAAGTTATAATTAGCTGGTTAATATATCATGAATTATATATAATTAATAGGGGGAAAGGTACTCGTTGAGCCAACAAGTGATAAACTTTGAAACAACATTGAGTCAGCTTCGGACAATGATCAGCGGCCCTAACTTGAGCAATTACCTGTCGAAATCAATAGCAGTGTTTGTATTTGGGAGCAATGACTACATAAACAACTATCTAATGCCTACAATGTACCCCTCGAGCTTCAACTACAACCCAACCCAGTTTGCCAACCTTGTTCTCAATCACTACGCTCGACAGCTGGTGGCGCTATACAGCGTGGGTCTGCGCAAGTTTGTGATTGCGGGAGTGGGGCCACTAGGCTGCATACCGAACCAGCTGGCAACAGGGCAGGCCCCACCAGGGAGGTGCGTTGACTATGTGAACCAAATAATTGGTATATTCAACCAGGGGCTGGTATCATTAGTGAACATAATGAACAACGGAACACATCCAGGATCAATGTTCGTGTACGGAAACAGCTACGGTGCAAGTGGGGACATATTGAACAATCCAGGGAAATACGGATTCAAAGTGGTGGACAGAGGTTGTTGTGGGATTGGTAGGAACCAGGGACAGATAACGTGCATGCCATGGACAGCACCATGCACCAACAGGAATCAGTATGTATTCTGGGATGCATTTCACCCAACACAAGCTGTTGATGCCATACTTGCTCACAGGCTTTATGCCGGCCCTCCTTCCGACTCCTACCCAATCAATGTTCAACAGTTGGCTCTTATTAATTTCTGATCCCCCCTATATCCCATCCCATCACCCACCCCCTTTGTTTGTTAATCATCATCCAAACATACATGTGTGCTTTTTTTTTTTTTTTTTCCAGTACAATTTCCTAATACAAGAAGCTATTTCCATTTTTAGTATAATCAATCAATATTTTTATTTTTTATTTGCAACAACTATAACAAATTTTATCAATTGATTTTAAATTTGCAACATTTCATAAAACAGAAATGTCGCTAGCACGATATATTTGATGGACCAATATATTTGGGCTTCAGTACAGTGAACCCATTAACGATAAAAAAAATGCTAAGCCTAATCTTAAGCCCAATAATATAATGACAGATAGCGCCATCTTTCTTCCCTGGAGATATTTGGGCTTCAGTACAGCGAACCCATTAACGATAACAAACAAAAATGGTAAGCCCAAGACCAATAATATAATGAAAGAAAATTGGATTTTGGGGAAACTTTTGAAGCTGAGCAGAGCGGCCAAGTATGGCGGCAGCCAGAAGATCCTTCACTAAAAAATATTGCTTACAATCAGCCAAACCCTTTTCTTCTTCATCATCGTCCCCTCTGAACCAAAATAAAAGTAGTAAATTGCAACAAGAAGCAAACATTGGAATTGAAGAGGAGGGCGTTCCAACCTCCGGCATAAGCAGACCTCTTTCCAATATTCTCAAAGATTTGAACAAGAAAGTGCCCGAAACCCTCCTCAGGCACCGCACCCATCCCGATGGCTTCTCCTTCAAATACATCCCATGGTCTCTCTCTCTCTCCCCCTATTTCTCTCATGTTTTATTTAAACAGAGTTTTGTATTCAAAAAAATCAGAAATTATTATTGATAACTCACAAGAGGTGTGTGTGTGTGTGTATGGCATCAATTGCAGGCACATATTGAATCGGATTATGAACTTACATGCACCAGGTAGGTATGACAGAGTTATTTATCGAGATGATATAATTCGATGGTACTCAATTCCTTTATTTTTAATTTGTAGAATGGTCGGGTGAAGTTCGAAGCATCAACTATTCAGCTGATGGTAAATCTGTATCTGTTGTCTATCGTGTTACACTTTATGGCACTGATGCTGAGGTATTTTCCATTTCCATTCTTATTACACTTTATGGTAGTGTTGCTTCTTTCATTCTTATTTGTTATTAGTTGCAAGTTCATTCTAAGCTCAGAGTCTGTCATTGTTTGTTGCTAAATGTGAATGCCAATAAAAGTACTGATGATTTTCTGATTATTAGGAAGATGCAACTTCAGTAACTATATTTACCATGGGTTTGTATAAAATGTCCCAGATGAAGTCACATTCTAGAAAAATGTTTACACCCACCCTAATATGTGTATAACAACTCTGAGGTTGGATCATTCTACTCTTATATTATTACAAGAGTGTTTGTTGTGTGTAGTTTACTAACCAAATATTCGTCCAAGTTCCTGAAATAAATGATAACACCTTTTTATTTTTTTATAGATATTCCGGGAATCAACAGGAAGTGCTTCAACTAGTGAGACAGGGTATGGGGATCCAGTGCAGAAGGCAGAAGCAATGGCATTTCGTAGAGCTTGTGCTCGTTTTGGGCTCGGACTTCACCTCTATCATGAAGAGATGGACTAGCTTCTCTTTTAAATCAATCATCACTCATCACTCTTTATTGTAAGTCTTATAGATTGATAACACTTTCAATTGCTAAGTTTGCTGTGTTTCAATTACTAGCTTTTATCTATGTTGGAGTTTGGTTTGGTGGCGAATACATCTAGAGAAGACAAGTTTGCTCACTAAAATGTATATATATATCTAATCTGGTCCATCCAAGAATGACATGGCACATAATATATTAGATTATATGACAGGCCGTGGGGCAATTTGACAGTGGACATGGACTGGGATTTCACATGATTCACAGCTATCATCAAATGGCCTACTGTGTGTTTGTGTGTGTGTGTGTGTGTGTCCATGCGCGCACGTGAGAGAGAGAGAGATAGAAGAGAGAGAGAGAGAGAGAGAGAGAGAGAGAGAGAGAGAGTAGCAGTAGTAGTAGTGGGTGAGTGACGGAGTGAAATGAGTTGGAGAGGAATAATATATATCACTTTTGGTCAAAAAAAGAACAAGTTAGTTGGAGACAGCTTTGGGGTTATCCCCAGGGGTGTGTGTAGCTTTACCACCAGATAATAAACTATACTTTATTTTTAATATGGAAATAATAATAATATTAATAATTGGAATTGAATGATATTTGTATATAGATTTGGGCACCCTTTTTTTTGTTGACCTGTCTCGGCTGAAGAATCAAAACAAGTGGCGGAGTGGGACCATACCATTTTAGTACTATTATGTATTCTGTTAAGCTTTTTCACAAATTTTAGTATTATTAATAATAATTAGCTGCCTAAGAAAAGTAGTTGTTGACGGGTTTGTTTAGCCATTACAGGATGAGAAGATCAATTTGCCTCCCAAAAATAACTTAAGACCCACCCAACCCAACCAACCAGTGATAATAATAATAATATAATACGAGCATTTTTCATCTCGAAATTTAAATTTAATTTAAATTATTTAGAGTTAAAATAATATAGTATTTATTAGGGGAAAATTACAATTTATGTCCCTAAACTTTACCACTAAAACGATTTATGTCCTCAAACATTTCAATCCACGAAATATGTCCTCAAACTTGCCACTTTTGATCACTTTATGTTCTGCCGTTAACGTCGGCAGCTAACTTCGACGGAAATAGCACGTGTGGCTCACGTGACGTCTCTGTGGCCGTTAAATGTCGAGTTGTACAACACCCAATGCCTACTTGGCTGACAAAACGTGATGTGGAGCGACACGTCATTCTTCTCCCCTATTTTTATTCTAAAATCCCTAATTCTCCAAAACCCCATTTTGAATCCTTCAATTGAGGTGAATTTCTCCAGTTATATATTTAATCAACTTCGAATTTGAGAAATTAATGGATACAGTACAAGTTCCAGAAGTGGAATTGAACTCCGACCAAGATGCCGGCCATAGGCTTCGGGACTAGGGCATCTGCCGCCTCCGCGGTACCAGCGGAATAGCTGGTACAACTCCTCGTCGGGGCCAGTGCCGCCGGATACCGCCACTTCGACTCGGCAGCGATCTGCGGCACGGAAGAAATTGTCGGCCGCGCCGCTGCGGAGGCATTGGGCGGCGGCCTGATCAAGAGCCGCGGCGAACTGTTCGTCACCTCCAAGCTATGGTGCACCGATGCGCATCGCTAGTCCTGCCCGCCCTCCAGGAAACACTCCCGTACTTTAATAAAACACATAATTTCTGATTTGTTATATATATACACAAGCTAAGGATTCAAAAACTTGAGAAGACAATTCTGCAATTTTCGAAATGGGTTTTTGGAGAATTAGGGATTTTAGAATAGAAATAGGGGAGGAGAATGACGTGTCGCTCCACATCACATTTTGTCAGCCAAGTAGGCACTGGGTGTTGTACAACTCGACATTTAACGGCCACATAGACGTCACGTGAGCCACGCGTGCTATTTCCGTCGAAATTAGCTGCCGACGTTAACGACAGAACATAAAGTGATCAAAAGTGGCAAGTTTGAGGACATATTTCGTGGATTGAAATGTTTGAGGACATAAATCGTTTTAGTGATAAAGTTTAGGGACATAAACTGTAATTTTCCCTATTTATTAGTATCTCTTAAGAAACGGACGTAGTTGTTGCAAAGTAGCATGGGGTTAAACTGTTAGCGACGAGTGTTACGTTATGGTGTGATAAGGAAGGGGCAATTAAATTTAAATCTCTGTTTTGTTTGTCACACTAATAATAATAATAATAATAATAATAATAATAATAATAATAATAAAAATAAATAGCGAGATGAAGATAAACATGGCAAACACAATAATGTGCGCCCCTTGGCATTCCCCACCCTCGGTAGCCAGCGAGTGTTTCACTTCCCACAACCTTTTTTTTTTTGTTTTGGACCTTATTACCTCTCCATTTTCAAGCACAATATTGCATGAACTTACCCACGTTAATTATGAAGTTGGTTACAGTTAGAGGGTGTTTGACTAAGATGTTAAAACGAGCTTATAAGACGTTTTAGAGCTTATAAGCTCTTCCAAAGTGTTTGGTAATTTAAAAAAAAAAAGATTTTAATTTTAAAAAATTAAGTTGTTGGAGACCAAATAAGATCTTTTTAAATAAGTATCTCTACCTACCTTTTTATTTATTTGATCTTATAATAAGTAAAAATAAGAAATAAGCTCATTATCCAAACACTATAAAAAGTAATCATAAAAAGGGAAAATGAGGGATAACCCCCTCATTAGGTAAAATAATATAGTATAGGCCCAATTTATAATTGACCATTTGTAGACAAATCCATTTAATATTTTTTGAATTGTGTGACCCCCCTAAGCTTATGTTAATGCCCATTATGCCCTTTTTTGTCCATATTTATCTCCAACTTTCTCTCTCTTCTCCTTATTTCTCTCATATCCGTCATTTTATATCTCCACTAATTTCTCTCTCTTCCTTATTTTCCTCAATTTTTTAACGTGTTCTTTTATTCTTCTTATTTTTCTCTTTCTTCCTTCCCTTCTCTCTCTTCTCTCTCCTCCTCAATTTCATCTTTTCCCGTATCTTTTTCTTTTCTTCTTTTTTCTCCCTCTCTCTCTTCTCTCTCTCTCTCTTCTTATTTTTCTCTCTCCTCTCTCTTATCTTCTCTCTCTTCTCTCTCCTCCCCAATTTTCTCTTTTCCCGTATCTTTTTTTTTTCTTTTTCTCCCTCTCTCTTCTCTCTCTCTTCCTTCTCTTCCCTCAATTCCTCTTTTCTCGTCTGTTTCTGTTTCATTTTTTTTTCACTATTTCTTCTCACTACTGTACCTTTTCTTCTATATCTCAATTTTTGGTCCTTGAAATCAATTTATTTTCTACCCTATGAAATTTATATTTTCATGAAGGTAGGATCTTTATCATGAGTATTCAATTTTATAACATCAAAGTATCTTAAATTGAAAAATAATATGGTAAATTAATGGAAAAATTATAGTTGACTACCATTTTTTCTATAGTTGACATTTGAACAATTATAGTTGACTATCTAATTTTTGTAGTTGACTCTGGCAAAACTATAGTTAACTACCATTTTTTATAGTTGACATCGTAAAAATTATAGTTGACTATCTATTTTTTATAGTTGACTTCGGGAAAAATATAGTGAACTACCGATTTTTATAGTTGACTTCGGGAAAAATATAGTGAACTACCGATTTTTATACTGATCTTTTCTTTGTTTTGGACTCTGATAAAACAAATTTCATAGGAAAACAAATATTTATGAGTCAACAAATAGTGCGACCATAGATCTGTAGATTTATAAAACAATCGTGTTTACAAACTCCATTTTTGAGTAATCAACCATGGAAGACATCCGAACCGTCGCATATGGTCGTCGCGTACCGTTGTATACCGTTTTTGTAGGAGACCTCGATTTTGTCCTTCGGAGTCGCTGAAGAAGGTGTCAAAAATAGAAATTATGTGGTAGAGATGGGTATATAACAAACTACCTGTCTTCTTCTTGCCGTTCTTCACCATTTTCGTCAACCTGCGTTGCAGTGAACTGTAATGTAGTGAACTGTAATGTAGTGAACTCTAATGCAGTGAACTCTAATGCAGTGAACTGTAATGTAGTGAACTGTAATGTAGTTTACTATGATTTTGTTTGCCAGTTTGCCTTCCAAGCAATTTTCACAGAACAGGTTTGGTAGTACACTCAGTGCCATTTTTTTAGAAACTGTAAATTCAAATGAACAACAATAGCACAAAACAGAATGTAGTGAACAAGATTGTATACACTAATTAGTGAACATATCCTAATACACAACATAATGTAATAAACAATATGGATTAAACTAAGTTTACAATAAAACCGTGTTTTTTGTACACTGTCAAATTTCAGTGAATACAGTAAACTATAATGTAAACTGTATGTAGTAAATTAAGTTGTGGACACAACTTACTAGACATCAAAATGTAGTGAACTATATATATTGAACTAAGTTTACAATGCAAGTTGACTCTAAGTTTACGAAGCAGTTAACAGTTAATCATGTATCATAGTGGACTAACATACAAAGAATATAAGTGGACTAGATATCAAATTGACTTAATGAGTTGACCCTGAGTTTCTGCAGTAGTAAACTATTAAACAATTGTCATAGGAATGGTGTACTCATACAAACTATATTTCATTGCAAATGTCTGCTGTAGATCAACACGTTTTTTTGAACAACGCATACATAGAATTGTAATCAACTTCACAGTTCAACTACAACACCACCCACAATGTTTTTAGATTCATAATTATGCAGTCAACTACAATGCCCAAAAAAACATAGTTCAATTGGAAACCAATTTGCATAAATTATTACCAGCGTTTAGATGCAGTAAGTCAACTTTCATTTTGCTATGTGGCGTTCCTGGGAAAAGAAATAAAACATAGATTAATTCTTTTGTACAAGTATTTAAATCAAGTGAACTATCAGTATGGACGATTTGTTAATACCTCTATTCGTGTTCTTCTCTCCCATTCGTTTCTTCGATTTTGGTTTCACTGTAATCAATAAAAATTTCAGTGGCCCATGTATGAAACATAGCAAAAGTAATCAAAATTGCTATGAAATTTACAACAAATCGAAGTGAAATTGATTGTCGATTCCAGACTTACCTTTGCATACGGTTTCTGTAAAAGTGTTCGATTTGCCCTCCGGAGTCGCTGATAATGGTGTCAGGGAGAGGAATTGTGGGGTAAATGCACAAAATTAGGTCAATAAAAAGTCGGCGATAGAGATGGGTATATAGCAAACTACCTTTCTTCTTCTTCCCGTTCTTCACCATTGCTTGTCAACCTGTGTTGCTGGACGAATTGCACAATAAAATGGTATTCTGGGTTTTTTTTTCCGCTGAAAATGTAGCAAACTAGGGCAATTTTCGAAAGGGGAAAATATGCGGTGTATATATTGCAGTTTTTTTTTCGGCGATTTTATCGGTATAAATGTAGCAGACGAACGGAAATTTGGGTGAAATTATGTTGAAGAAGATGGTTGAAGATATGCAGTATTTGGGGAAAACGGGAGGGGGGTCTTTGCTATTACAAATTATAGGGGTATTTCAGTAATTGACATTTTTTAGGGGGTTTGACCCATTAAAAATATTGTAAGGTGGTTAGTCCTAATATTTTTTCTAATGAGGGGGTTATATCTTATTAACCCTCATAAAAATAAGATGTAACAACTTATCAAAATTATAAGAGCTTATCAGCCGTTTAAAATAAGCTTAGCCAAACACCCTCTTATTCTATATTATACTCAGTCAAAGTATATCAGTTATTACATACTTGAGAATAATGGTTGTTAAAATATATTATTATTATATAAAAATATGACAAGGGTTTTAGCAACTTTAAAGATAATAAACTGAAAAATTGAATTGAAGGGGAGGGAGTGTAAAAAAGCGCGTGAGGGTGAGGGGGCCAGGTCAATTAAATTAAAGAAGTGGGGGCTGCTGGGTTACGTTGGATATATATAATTGAGTCCTCCTTTTTCTGTTTGTGTTCCCTCCCATTTCTCACTATCTATCTCCCTCTAATATTTCTTTAACCCCTCTCTCTCTCTCTCTCTCTCTCCACATCTGCAATCTGACCTAGCAGCAGCAGCAGCAGCTAATTAGCTGCAAATTAACAGAAATATATATATATATATATATATTACTGTGTTAGAAGATCATCAAATAAAAAAAAGAAAAAAAAAAAAGAGGATCGATCGATCGAGAGGATGACAGCAGCAGGAGCAAACATAGGAGGAGGAGGACAGTTCGGAGATACGACATACACAAAGGTGTTTGTAGGTGGTCTGGCATGGGAGACTCAAAAAGACACCATGAAGAACTACTTTGAACAGTTTGGTGATATCTTGGAGGCTGTCGTCATCACTGATAAGACTACTGGGAGATCCAAGGGCTACGGATTTGTATGTACTTTTTCTTCTCGATGGATCCATACCTAATTCTGGAATCTGGATGGATGGATCCATATATATATATTATTATTATTATTATCCATGAATAGGATTATTGATTTAAAAAAAAAAAAAAAAAATCTAAATTGTCAGGTAACATTCCGTGAGGCAGATGGTGCGATGAGAGCATGTGTTGATGCTACTCCAGTGATAGATGGAAGGAGGGCTAATTGCAATCTTGCTTCCTTGGGTGTTCAAAGATCTACCAAGCCTTCCACTCCCAAGCATGGTATTTCTTTCTTTCTTATTTGATTTTATGCACCCACATGCATCTTCAAATCTGTGAAATCATCTGCTATTATTGTTTGTTTGTTTGTTTGTTGGGGTTATTACAAGGAATTAATTAGTGGTAGTCCACTTGACATAAATTTTTAAAGTAATTAGGACAGAGAAACACAAGTGGTATAGCTGGCAATATTATCATCTCTGTTTTTATAAAAAAAAGGATGACAGCTCATCATGTAATTTCTTGGGTGTAAAGAGAGATGCAGCAGCACACTTTAGCTTTTGTGCTGTGCTGTGCTGTGTGGATTTTCTTTACTAGTAGTAGTAGTCGAACTGAGCTGTCACCTGTCCATTGAGAAGAATCCAATAAAGGTGGGAATTGGAAAACCATTATTCGGTCGGTCTACTTGTCTCATCATCATCATCATCACCTTTAATTATTACTCCACGTATATATCCATACATATATATTTGAGGACATGCATATTAATATTAATTAATAAATATGAATTGGAATAATGGTGATGATCCATCAGTAGGAGGAGGAGGGAGGCACATAAGGGTGATTGGAGGTTTTCATCATCAACAGGGAGGATTTGCAACAACAGCTGCTTTTGCTTCTGCGACAACATTCCCTCACTATTCCGTTCAACAAGGCATTCCTTACAATCTTTATGGGTATGTATTTATCTATGTATGCATTTATGTATGTATGTATTACATATGTTTCTTTATACGTCCTCTGTCAATTTAGCACGTGCATTGCCAACTACTAGGGCACACTACCCAGTCTCACTCCACTTCTTACTTCTCTCACACACACATTTACACATTTAAATATATATACTTATCCCACAACGTGCTTGCCCCTCTCTCTATTACCACATTGCAGGTTTCCCCACCACCCTCAATCATCATCTCCATCTTCTTACATCTCTCTCTCTCTCTCTCTCTCTCTCTCTCTCTCTCTCTCTCTCTCTCTCTCTCTCTCTCTCTCTAGTATCACACACTCATGCTCAAACCTAATGAGTACCAACCAATTATACTTGTTCTATTCCTTTCTTATAGAATACACTAGTCTAGTTGTTCTTGCATCATTATTTTTTGCATTTTATTGTTATACTTTTGAAAACCATGTACAGTCTACATTTGTCATTTCACGTGTAGTGGAAGGCTTGGACATACCTAGGTGCATCACAATTACGCAAACTATTAACTATTTATGATGAATTCGATATTACAACTTAAAATATAAAGAAAACATGATCATTAGTGCATGCATGTGTGTTAGGTAAAATTGGTTTATATAATTTAAGTATATATATTGACTTGACGGGATTGAGATTCTGATACTGTATTGGTTTTCTTTGAAAAACAATCAGGTATTCTCCATACTCCACCGAATATGCTTACCCTACGGTTTGTACCAATTTCAACTCTTCTCTTCACTTGCACCATTTCCCTTTTTGTTTCTTTTTCTTTCTTTCACACAAAGCTTCCTACACTGCTACTCTTATGTGACTAATTAACTATATAGCCATTTTCAGTCAAACTAATCTTTAACTAATTTATTAACACCCAATTCGCCTTATGGCCCGCCCATTAGCGTCAATCGACTCATGCTAATTATATTCCAGGCGTAGTTAACTCCTTACCAGCTTTTTCTTGCTTTCACACACCTTTTTTTCTAACGTGTTATATATATATATATATATATATATATATATATATATATATATATATATATATTGGAACCACTTTTTTAACAAACTCAATATTTGTTTTTAAATGCTGAAAAAATGCTTTGATACAAACATAACATACAAATTAAAAACAACATTACAGGAAAAGAGAATGTCCTTTTGGGTGATTGATATTATTTCATAATGATTTACAAATGGCTAGCTAGTGAAGAGGAGAAATATTTGGCGAATACTACAACGAAAGTGTATTATTAGCTGGGGGAAAATATATTGTAAAATAAATAAGGTATGTTGTTTGTGTAGAGCTACTATGGTATGTATGGAGGAGGGAGCGCACAATATCCAGTATATGGATCAGCTGGGAGCAATGGACTTGTATCAGGTGGTTATTACCCTTATCTGAATTTGAACGAGGCGGGGAGTGGAGGAGCAACACCCTACTCCGCCAGCCAGGGTGGTTATGGTGTTCAGTATCCTCACCATCACGGACTCTTCCAGTATTCACCAATTAACTCAACTGGCATTTACCCAACTCATTATGGCAACCCTGTCTCTCTTGCTCCACCAACTCCACTTCAGTCTGCAGGTTCATTGATTCCTCCTTTCTTAATTATTATTTATTACGATGTGTAATATAATATTGTTTTGTTGGTGGTCCTTGTTCTTGAAGTGGGTACTAATATCTTTGACAGTTTGCTTTGCTGTGCCACAGGCATGACCATGACTCTGCATGCACCAATACCAATACCAATACCTCATCGTTGAGAGACTGATTTATGCCAATTGTTGAGATTCGTCCGCAAGCTCCTCAAGCACCTCTGGCCTAACCATGGTTATCTTTCCATTCTCCTTTGTCTCTCTGTCACACACTCTCTCTCTCTCTCTCTCTCTTCCTCTATCTCTCTCTCTCTCTATCTCTATCTCTTTCTGTCTAGGCCCATCATGCCTAAAAATCCACACATGGAAGAGTCCCCAAAAGGGGTTACATCCAAAGTTGGATTACACTTTTTCCATGGATCACTACTTGTCTTTGTACGTAGGAAAGGTTCCTGCAAGAGAGTTTGGAATTACATGCATGCATGTGCATCTCATTCTCATTCCCAACTGATCAAGCCAAAGTTGGTTCTAACATTTTGTCCGCTTAGCCCTGGAACGGCTAAGCAAACCAAAAACCATTTTCAAATTCTGCCCCTCAAGGGCTTTGCAATGCAAACAGTCTTTTTATTCATGTTTGTCAAGTATATTTTATCATTTTTAAATCAAAATCGGTCTTTCATTTTCAAAATTTTTTGATCTTGAAAACTGCTAATTAGATTTAATATTGTAGAGTACAAGGAAATCAGGGCAGGGGGTGCCCCAGATTTTGTTCACAATAAGTAACCCTAGTCTAAGGATTTTATAAACTCTGACTAGTCATAGTGTTTTTTAAAACTGGTGTTTGTTTAGTTAAGAAGCGAACCTTCTCTTCTTAGGGAAAGGGAGACGGTGTGTTAATGCTTCTGTTTTGTTATGTATAAATATTCTATCATATGGGCAAAACTTTTGGAGTTGGAGCCCCTGTAACGTACAAAACATTTTTATTTTTTTTAGTGTACGGTGCTGTAGAATATGTAGCTATGTCACTTACCAGCATGAAAGAAGCTCCATCATTTTGCTGTGGAGTTTCAATGCATGAGAAGTTACCCATAGATATATTTTTGGTCTCTCTTGGGTTCTTCTTTCCCTAACACACATCACATCACACCACACCAACCATGGTTAGGACTCAGGTTGTCTTCATCTTCTTTATGCCGTTGCTCTCTATCTCTCTCCTCTATCCTCTCTCTCTCTCTCTCTCTCTCTATTTCTCTCTCTCTCTTTCTCTCTCAGAAGAAGAAGTTGTGTTGAAACTGGAACTTGGCACTCTTTCTTTCTTTCTTTCTTTCTTTCTTTCTTTCTTTCTTTCTTTGAAGTCTATGGTTTGTAATTGTAAACTAGGAATTGAAGAAGACTGATTTTTATTTTGATTTTGAGAGGAAGAAGACTTAAGATTTATATTCAAGTACTTTAGTGACTGCTTGTTATTTCTGACTATTATCTCATCTCTTCTGTCAACTCTATATTTGAAATTACAATAATGTTTGTCATCTTCATATGATATGATGGCTAGAAACACTCGCTTTTCATTGAAGCTCTTACGGCCAGTTAACTGGGACCCACCACAAATTTTCCCAATTCAACCTGAATAATACAAAGCTCTAGCCTTGTTTTTTTCAGTAAATGTTTGAAATGAGATTCAACATAACATCAACTGCTACAACGGAAAAAAAGAAGACAATAGAATAAATATTTTTATTAAATTTTTACAGATTAATCATAAATGTATATGCACGACAGGGCTCAGTTCGGGAAAGTTTGAGCCAAATCGGCCGAACTCTTAAATTTGGGCTTTAGATCGATGGAAGCAAGTTTGCTGGCCATCACTCGAACCCCGCAAGTTGGGGAAGAGTACCAGAAGGATAATGAGTCCGTGTGCCAATATATACGTATTAGGTGACAGATTGATTTAGAGCCGCTGAGAAGTCAAATTCGAGGATATTTTTCAAAAATAGATGATTGACAAATTATAAACGGGAATCCCACAATCAAGGTCCAAACTCCGACAAGAGTAGGGAATGTCAATGTAAAGATCCTCTATATAAACGAATGTAATGACATAATGAGAGACACGTTGTATTATAAAATACACATAACTAATATATTTTATACTCCAAATATGAATTCTCTCTTGTTCTCTTTATATTTCATACTATGATTCGGTATAATTGCAATCTCCGGTCTTAAACTCCGGCATTAGGTCACTTTTCCGACAACCTAGGGAGACATGTTTCGGAATGAGGTCTTGATCGTGTAAATTTTACACTATAAATGCATTAAAATTATAGTTATATACCAAGGAATTACAATTTTATAGATTAAAATTTTCAAATATGTATTATATTATAAATTTGATGAATTTTTTATTTTTGTCATCGAGACAAAAAAAATATTATTTAGGTGAAATTATTAATTAATTGAATATTAAGTAATCACTAGGAAGAAAACAAATAGAGTAGTTTTATAATATTTTTTTTTAGGAAAAAAGAGAAGTAGTTTTATAATATTTGTTTACTCAAAAAAAAAAAAAAAAGTTTTATAATATTTGTTAAAAAAATGATTAGAGGGATTAATTAGCAATACTCTGGACAGACGAAAATAATTGAGCGGGTCGGCGAAATAAAAAACCCAGGCTTACTAACACATAGAACAAACACCTTTGTTCGCCGGAGTAACCTCACTCAAGGAAACACACACATACGAACTGAGGTCGGTCGCCATGTTGAAGCTGTCGAGGCTGCTTCTGCAATCTTCTTCTAGGTAACTCTTCTGCCATTTCTACTCTCTCTCACACAGACGCACACACTCTCCTCTCTTTGAAAAGTGAGAACCTTAAACCCTGATGTACATCCCCAAATTTTTTTCTTATATTTGTCTCGTATATTTCTTCAGGTGTTTGATTTAGTTCATTTCTTTCTTACATCTTTCTATGAGTTCCAAGTATCGGGGATTTTGGTTTTTGAAATTATAAAGGGTTTCGTTGATTCAATTTTTAGAGTTCTCAACTCAAGTGAGCCCATTTATACAGATTCCTTAAACAACAACAATTGCATTCAAACTGGTGTTTCTCAAACAGCACTGAGTGCGCCTTTAATTGTGTAATGTCTAACATTACACCTCGTTTATGTGTGCTCTTTCCTTAGTCTCTTATGTCCCCTCAAGAAGCACATGTATTTTTTAGCCTGTGGTTGACTTATTATGATTGTTTGACAACCTCATGTAGCAGATGTTTGTTAATGCCAGTTATTATTCTTCGCAGGGATTCGTTGTCCCTAAAGAGTCTGGTCAGTGAAGCTACTATTGACCTCAAATTACTGCGTGGCCTGACCACGCAATCTGGGATTTCTACTGGTATGTCTTATTTCCACTTCACCCCTTCCTCAACTGAAAACTGAATTCATCTTTCTAATGATTCTGCCTTTTTTTTTCGTTTTTAGGCAAATCTGCTGCTAAAGTATTTGCACCTTATTCAATTTACAAGGGCAAAGCTGCACTCTCCGCTGACCCTCTTCTGCCAATGTTTACTAAATTGCAAGTATGAAATTAAATAGCAAAGTATAGTTAATTAGTTATTAACCCACAAAAAGTTCCCCTTTTCCCTCTGGACTTGGATAAACATCACTCTGTCTCTTTTGTAGTCTGGAGGTTACAAAGTTGAACGCCGTGGTTCCATTATGTTAACCTTCTGGCCTGCTATTGGTGAGCGCAAATATGATTGGGACAAGAGGCAGGTAATTACTTCAACTTATTTGCTATCCTTTAACTAGCACAAGAATCAGTGGGCTTTTTTTTTTCTTTTCACGAACTAATTATGTTCCTTAACATTGATATTTGCTATAACGATCTGCAAATCGTTTGACTTTCTTATGCATACTGCAGAAATTTGCTCTGTCAGCAACAGAGGTTGGGTCCCTGATCAGTTTGGGTTCAAAAGACTCGTGTGAATTCTTCCATGACCCGTCAATGCTATCGAGGTTGATTTCCTATTTGTTCTGAACTTTCTGACTCGTTTCCCGCCTTATTCTTGTTTAATTCAGGTAGTGAAGTTAACTGAATTTTAATCCACAGTAATGCAGGTCAGGTGAGAAAGAGTTTATCGATTAAAGCACATGCTGATGGTAGTGGTTACTTTGTTTCTCTGAGTAAGTACTACTCTACAGTCTACTCTATGAAGATGTAGATGAGATATTTGTGTTCATGAACACTGTGCTATAAAGCTAGTGGCGCTATATATTGTTATGTGCATGAAATAATTAGTATTTAACAGTTCACAAGCCAGATGAAAACAACTGGCACAAAATTGAAATTTTAGCGTTAATGGTCAGTAACCTGGTCGGTACCTTTGTCATCTATGTTTGATCAATCTTGAATCTTCGATATACTACTCTAGTTGATTCTAATTGTGAAATGTGTTTTTCGCATTGCAGGTGTTGTCAACAATATCCTTAAAACAAATGATCGATTTGTTGTTCCTGTCACTACTGCCGAATTTGCAGTCATGCGAACAGCTTTCACTGTATGGCACTATCTGTTATTATATGCTTCTTTTATGTCATGTTTCTGATAATTAGAGAACTTGTATGGAGGTTAAATTGCAAATAGTGTGAAAGACGTTAACATGTTGTGTGTCTAGAAAAGTCAGTGATGTTGGGTGTATTATACGAGAAATGGAAGGCATTTTGAGACTTTGACAGAGGACCAAAATGGATATCTGTTGCCACATTATCTTGTTTGCCCTTGGTCTCTTTTTGCATTGCAAGGATGAACGGTCAATTTTGTTTGCTGTTGTGCTAAAATGCTTGTTGATTTCCTATTCTATTTTGGGTGCAGTTTGCTTTGCCGCACCTGATAGGTTGGGACCAATATACCAATCAGGTTCCACATTGCGCCTCTAAAAGTTCACCTACTGCTGCTGCTGCTGCTCTTCCTCAACTTCCCAGCTCCGAGTGGGATAGATGATCATTTTATTATGTGCATATAAAAAACTGCTGAGAGACTTCATTATTAACCTACTTTTTTTCTGTCTAAAGAAGCAGTGTACAACTTTTGCTTCCTTACTTTATGTAGTGATGTTTATTTGACTCTTGTTGTTGCCTTTCTTTAGTGAACTTTTCCGTACGAGGAGTATCTTTCGTTTGCTGATTTTCCATCTAAATATATTCCTTCAAGATGCCTTTTTGCCAAAAATACAAACTTGGGCAGAAATCGATTTAGAGAACAATAAACACCCACAGAAAATGAAATTCTCATACAAAATCACATAGTTAATACATATAAGCATAATGAGTTGCACACGACCTGAATTTGGCATATATATAGCTGGTAACTTCAAATGTATACATTGCATAAGCTTGTAACTTCAAATATCATATATACTTGGAAATAATAAAATCAAAATTGGCAAAAAGAAAAGCCTAACGAATTGTCAATGAATGCACTTTATACCATCGCATATAACTAGCCAAATTACAAAGAGAACAAGGCACACTGCAACATCAACAGCAAGAATAATTTTCACTTGACGACACCATTTTTTCTTAAGCAGAAGATTTTGAGTGCTAGAGGTAGACCTAATCCTTGTTGAACTCGTATCCGCATTGGAATCATCAGGTCTCACCCCTCTATTATTACTATTATCTGTGGTCGATGATGATGCAGATGATCTCCTGTGCTCTTGTATTATCTCAATCTCTCTCACACCAATTACAACATGTTCTTCGTTCTTCATTTTCTTCTTGATATTGTTATTCTTTTTGTCATGTTTGTTGTGCTTTCCCAGCAAAGGGGATTTTGTTGAAGAGCCACCTAATTCGTTGATCATTTGCCCGTTGCGATTGTTAGTATTGTAGGGTGAGTTTGTGAGCACGTCATTCTCAGCCAAAGAGGCAGCCAATTGACGGACAAGAGGGGACAATTGTTCTTGCAGAGAGAGTGAATGATTATTAACGAGACTTGTGGTAGAAGCTCTTTTACCAACAACAACAAGTCTCCTGAATTCATCCCTCAGTTTCTGAAGAAACCTAAGAACTCGGGCGTTGACAAAACTGTGGTAAACTATAGCAAAATAGACATAGCCATCATCGTCCATAAGAAAAGCATAAGTGTTGTGATCCATGGTTTCAAAGTACCATCTGTGATGGGGAGGAGCCAACTCCAAGCAAAGTGCAGCCAAATTCTCAATATCACCACGACTATTACTATTGTTATTGTTATATGCGTATAGAACTCGACCACCCTTCCATACACAGCAGTAACAAACAACACTAGTATTTCCAACAACACTAGAAGAACCCATTGATCCACACACACACACACACACACGGTGAGTCAGTGACAGACAATAGAGTCAACAATCCCAAGACCACATGAAATAAAGATGATTTAATTTTTTTTGGCAGCCCATTGGATAAACAATGATTGGAATGAATCTGGGATTGTAGAAACTAGAATCTAAACGATGAAATAACAAATTCCGAAAAGAATAGAAATCCCTTCATAATTACTACTACTAGGTCCCTTCAAGGGGCGATCGAAAGAGGAAAAGAAACAAGCTTGATGAGTGAAAGATGGGGAAGATGAGAAGGAAAAGAGAGAAACCAAATTAATTAAGTGAAAAGTTGGGACAAGAATAGTTGTTGTTGTTGGCAATCACACAACACAACTCAACTGACATACATACCTAGTTTTACCTTAATCGCAGGCAGCGCCAGATGTTTGATGATTAATTCTACACCAGGCAATCACCACAACCACTGACGGACGGACGGACCCCTGTATGGCTGTATGTGAGAGAGGAGAGGAGAAGAGAGAGAGAGAGAGAGAGAGAGAGAGTCAAAAGGAAGGAAGGAGATAAGTTGTTTAATTACGTGTATTTGGGGGGAGAGAGAGAGAGAGAGAAGTGGTGAGTTGTGATGTCGTCAGTCAGGGCAGTTGACTGACTCAGTCTTGATAGGCCCTTGACTCTTTCTTCTCTTCTTCTCACTCATCACCACACCAACTATATACATTCTTCCTTCTCTCTTTTTTTTTTTTTTTTTTAAACCAAAAAAAAAAGGACAACATAAATAAAATTTAGGTTAAATGGCACTTTGCCTCCCAAACTACATATAATAACCATCATCGTTCATTCATTAATCAAGTCTTTGTTTTCCAATGCTCATGCATTCCTGATACATTTACTGGAAACTAATGCTTCTTTCCACATGAACATTGAAACAAATATACATTCAAGAGAAGACCCTAGTATAAATGAATGAACAAGTGTCATTTGACATTTTCTACTATTATTATAATATCCCTTTCAACCTCATCATCTCTCTCACCAACTGTTGGACCAATTCTTTCATCTCTATCCCCGTTATTATTCGTCTCTGAAGAGCTAGTTTGAGGAGGAGGGTCTTGATCATGTACTGAAGCTGTGGTGCTACTACTACTATTGCTTTCTTCTTCAGATCCATTTTCATCTGGTGAACTCCTGCTGCTGCTGCTGCAGGTAACAAGGGATTGTCTGCAAAGTGGACATGTTGTATGTGTGGCTAGCCATAGGTCTATGCATTCCATGTGGAACGTATGCCCGCACCCCGGTATTTGCTGAAGTCTTTCCTCCCCTTGGTATTCTCCAAGGCACACCGAGCATCTATTATCAAAAACAAAGTCCATTTTCAAATTTTCTGTTGTAAGTTAAGATATTGTAACTCTCTATGCATGCTACAGATGAATGCACAAAGGCAACTAAACAAATAGACACCTAAAATCGAATCAATGCCTTTGATTTTATTTTACCAAGGTAACAAGCCACAAATGTGCTGGTTGCCCAACCACTAGCTAGGATATTGCAAGACTGTTATTAAGTATTACAATAACCATCTCTCAAACTTGTTTAACTTAATTTGGTTCCCATACAAAAAGTATGGTTCTTGCCATCCTTCTCATAGTTGCATAACACATTGAGAATTGGACTACTTCCTCGCTCAATTTCCTTTTTGACTTCATTCACCAAAAAGATATATGTGGATAGACGACTAGAAAATAATTTTATGTATAGAGACCAATTCTCTCGCTCCATAAGAAAAAATATTAAAGAAAATCAGAGGCAGAGAGGAGACAATAGATACCTAGAGGCAGAAAATAGGAAAAAAGGAAAATTCATTTCGACTAATATTCAGCTTACACCTTCAGGTTTAACTGAACTACAAATACCTGGTATAAAATATATTTATACATAAAAGTATGTGTGCAATAGAAAATGACATTGGGTATAGTTAGGTTCATCAACTAGCTAGTAAACTATAGTACCCAGCAGCCTAGTCAAGTATTTGATTACCAGGTCAATTAGCTAGCTATGGCATCTTCAGCTCAGGAAAAAAGGAATATTTATTAATTTGTCAAGGAAGAAATGAACCAAAAAGACCACTTACAATGTGTCTTTGACAGAAAAGCTCTCATTGAACACAATAATGGGTAGCATCTCTCGCAGCTCCTTCTTCAGCCCTCCTCCTAATTCACACTGTGAACCCAAAACAAACATTATTTTATATAAAGTAAAAGGATTGAAAATAAATAATAAGAAACAAGTATAGCATACCCTGGAGAGATCATCAGAAATTGGGATGGAATGACCAGACCTCATTCTGAGAGAAGACCAGTCAACTCTACGGCGACGGAGATAGAAGAAATAAAACAACAAGAGTAGAATAAAAGTGAAGAAAATAGGGACTGAAAAGATGAAAGCTTGGTACAATTTTAAGTCAGACGAAGCTCTGGAGCAACAATTAGCAGCATTACCAGTACCATCACTCGTTGTTTCTTGGTCTGAAATGCTGTTTTTAGCACTGTAATAATACATGACAAAATGAATCACATTTGACAAGTATGTTATAGGGGAACTGGGATTTCCTCAGATGACAAAACAAATTGGATCTGAAGATTGCAGTGTGCACAAACAATGGGTAAGTTAGAAAAATACAACTGATGATGGTTTTGGGGAGATGATATATACAAGTTAGTGATTGTTGTTGAGGGAGAAAGATAGTTGAAGCGAGATCTAATAAAATTTGTTAAGAAAATATGTGAAAAATAGTGCAGACAGAGAGAGATCTA
Source organism: Erythranthe guttata (assembly GCF_000504015.1). The sequence continues at coordinate 70,609 of NW_012194849.1, forward strand.
TCTATCTATTCTTGATAGAGAAAGATGCAGCATATATAGTATAGATTTACAACAGATAGAAAGAAGAAGGCCTGTTGCGCTGTCTTTTGGAAGTTTCTATCTCACATATATTTTCCTTTGTTTTTCTTTTATATTCATTCATTCCCATCTACTATTTATCAGTCAGGATCTTTTTTTTTATTTACATTTTTTCTTTTTCCATTTTCAATATGAATAAAGTAATGTCGAACCTGTGAGAATATCAAAATATAGTAATACGGTGATACCTCTTCTTTTAAATATTCAACTGTGAATTCTGATAAGTTGTTTCTTACCTTTAGTTGGCCGTGGAAATAATTTACAACCTAGATTGTTAAGGAGACAAAATCAATATTTAAGATACTGCTGGTCCGACCATATGCGGCTAATCGCCATGTATCGATGTTACTCCCAATCAATCGCTGTTTCTGTTTTCGTCCACCCAATTATAATTATAATTATAATTATAATTTATAATGCATTACTATATTATAATATATAATCTACATATGAAATGAATGAATGTAGACAAAGTTAGAATACAAGTTCAATAGTTTACTTCACATTTGACAAGATGCATACATATGTTGTATGTACATAATAGTGTTTGGAACCCAGGACATGTGAGCTGTTTCCTTTGTTATGGCAAACAATAGAGAGAATACTGAATACATACATACATTAATGTAGAGTTATTAGTCATATGCATCCCTGACTTTCAGCCTCACTTCAGACGGGGAGTTGACTGACTTTCTCGGGCTTGAAATTGAGTTATTGATGAGTGGCTTTTTTGGGCTTGAAGTTGAAGGTACTACACTGAATTTACGAACCAATATCTTGAAACATGGCAATGACAATACATATATTGCTCCGAATATAAACGGCGCAGCTACAAGCCATCCCAACAACTGCATGCATATATCACTCATAAATAGTTAGCTCACTATAATAAACTCGAATTACTAAATACAATATAAGGGTTATAAAGCACTAACAACACATTACATCACATAATTCAGAGATGTTATAGTAGTCTGAAGGCTCCTTACCCACTTCCATATTAAAGCAACAGATGGATATGCATGAAAATTTTAAAATTGGTTGCATACCGCATGGAAAATGCTCTGAAAGACTTCTATTGAAGCTTGTCCAGTCAAGACCTTCTTAAAAGCATCAGAAGTCAAAGGAAAATGAGGCCCACCAGTAACAAATTCACCAAACCGCAGAAATGGTACCATCAGACTATAAAACAAAACCAAAACATATCAGAATTTTTGAGGTTGTTCATCAAAAGTATGCTGCATTGGAGAAATAAGCAAACAGAAGAAAATAATTAGAACTAGCTATATAATGTTAGGTAGAATTACTACAACATTTAGTATTCTGCACCGTAAATGAAAAATCCTTGCAATGAATAATGCCCAGAGTATATGAGCTACACAGTCAAAGATTTAGTTTGCATAGCCAATGAACAAAAAATATCGAACATTCAACTTTCTGGTGAATGAATAGTGACTTGAGCTTCAAGAAGGATTACCTCAATTCAATAGGAGTGACAATAAAATTGGTCAGCATTACAGTTGGAGCATGACAAAGGGATCCAAGTAGTGCGATAGCTATCCCGCACAGAAACACAGTAACCCCTAGTAAAGACGATAAACTCCAACTATAAGGTGAATGTTAAGAAATCAATCTAGAGTTATAGGCTGCAAAATAAACAGCGTGCACCCCCTAAGATGACATGTATATTAGAAGAAAATAGGGGACTATAACAAAAACAGCGGAAAAGTTATAAAAAAACTTCCAAAATGACTAATTCATTTATCTTTTAGATTAGACGACAAATTAAGCAGCTTTGCATTGTCCAGAAATATAAGATAGGGAGGGTGTAAGACCCTGTATTTAATGAAAAATCAGGGTACCAGATAGAATAGCAACTGTAACACGGTTCCTGGTTAAGGTCTGAAATCGAACATAAACTATAACTGTAGCGTATATTGGATTTGGGGGTACTGAAATCAATTTGAATCTATCCTTGGTACAAGTAAAAAATGGAAAGCTTAAAATTTTATTAAGGTCTCAGATTATACACTGGACCCTGTAGTAACAGGACTCTCATAGAGAAATAATAAATGGAGAAATGAGGAGGTGTTAATATGAAATTAAATGACAGACTAATAATCAGTTTCAGAATCGATTTTTAGGTCATAACTGAAGAAATGAAAATAGGAAAGCAAAGGACTAATTATGAGGTGAATATGGGATGAAAAGAGAATGAGAGTAAAGGTACCGCACCGCAGATGGGAAAGAGTCCTAAGGTGATGCCCAGCGCAGCGGAGAATGCCAACTGCTTGGGTTCGGTTCCACTGTCAAAAAGATTAATTGCTAAAAAGTATCAGCAAATATAAGATAATAAAGAAATAAATAAAGAAATAAAGAAATAACCGGCGAAGGATCTGGAGAAGAGGATCGGTAATTCTCGTACGGAACCATGAGGCGACGGAAGATCCGAAGCGTTGGAGCATGATTGTTTGATGAGGAGGAGGAGGTAAAGCTTCAATCTTGGAGTTGGAAATCAAACTCCGAATTGGAAGATCACGGCTACAAATTGAATGTTAATTCCAGTAATTTCAGACTTGTTGAAATTCGGGAAATCTGTCTGATACTAAATTAAATTCGGTTTTGATGATTATCGATGCAGAGCAGACTAGAACGTCGTCGTATTCGTAGCTGCGGTTATTCCTTACGTTACGTGTTCTGTGATCTGTCCCCACCGATCGAGCTGCTGCTTTCTTTCCCTTCAAAGGAAATAAATTTTTATATTTTTTTATTTTTTACTTGTCAAAAAAACAAAGGAATAATCGTCTGTCTTTTTTAAATTCATATATATATTAATAATAAAAAAGAAAAAAAGAAATCGTTCCGCCTCTTCTTTTGACTTGATCTGTTTTGTCTTGGGCCAAACATGTACAATAAGAATAATAGTATATATATAAAAAAAATGCTGCTCTAATAATCAGATACTATACAGTTGTGAGTGATGGGTTTGGATATTTCTCATTGGGCATTAATCAAAAAGAAGTAGAGTGAGCATTTTTGTAATATAATTGTTGTAGCAGAGCAGAGATGAGATAAAAACAATGGAGGCATTCACTCAGTCATTGAAAACAAAACCAAGTTGAAAGCAGTGTGTTCTGAGATCATGCATAACACGTTGTAGCAGAGCAGGATCACTTGTCACCACACCGTCCACATTCTCCACCAACATTTTCTGCATCCACTCCTCTTCATCCACTGTCCATGCGTATACCTTCTTTTTCCTCCTGTTTTTTTTTTTTTCATTTTTTTTAGTATTATCACCAACCAATCACCAACAAAAACATATTTCGAAATACACTTGAATTGAATTGAATATTAAATATTCTTACCCATGGAGGATTTTCACAAGTTTTTCATCAATCAAAGGATGGTAAACACCAACCACCCCAGCACCTCTCATCCTCAATAATTCCATCCTACCTCCACTTGCCTCATCTATCATCACTATGTATCCCACCTTCACAACATCACCTCATTTGTCAAACTTACTACTATACTATCAAACATATATCACACTGGATGGAAAATCTAATCAAAATTACCGTTGTATCTCTCGACAATTTTATTAAATCCCTTGCCAGGCTGTCACTTTTCGCCCATACAATGCAGTTCTTGCACTTGCTTCTTTCAACCTGCAAAACCATGCTGCTAGTGAAGCTACCAATCATTTTACATCATCAAACATGATCCATATTTTCACTAGCTAGTAAACGGCATACATAAGTAGAATAGTAGAACCTATATCTACTTATTAGCATGCAGAAACATCTCATCAAATAAATTCCACAGCATCTACATCCTTCATTTGTATGAATGGATTACGTTTTGAATTCATCAATATTTTACAAAATCTCCGTGTTAGAGGGCAATGCCAACCTGAACTGGATATAATCCACAAGAGTCTAACTAAATCCTATGAATGGGTCGTTCTACTTTTTTCTTGAGCTACGCAGGAGGTTAAACCAAGTACTCACTGGTAACGAGAATGAAGTAGTTTCTGAGTCCATTTCTATAGAACATGACACCTTAATAACAAACTTACCAAGTTGCGAACCAAAAATCATTTTCAATTATTAATTTTAGTAACTAAGAAGAGAAAAAACAGAGCTCTTCAACAACTACTAAGTAAACTTACAACAGAGAGAATATCCTTCGCGAGTCCCTTCTCATAAAGTGGAGGGCCAACTTTAGCATCGAGAATCACTTGCTTAACAGAACCTGATATCAACTGAGACACAAATATAAACCAACCTTGAGATATAATCATTCATACATGAACAAATAATAACTGACTCATGCAGTGATGTAGATGCTAAGCGTCAACAAGAAAAAAATTCAACTTCGATCTAGCTCAACAGATGTGGTTATTTTTTAAGACGGCTACTATAATGGAAGATTTTCTAGTGGTAGTAAAACAGCCAATTCTTGGCATATTGGTGAGATGGCAGATTTATATTTTTCAGACCAAAATTACTTACTGCAACCACATCAGAGCTTTCTTTGGAGAGCAAGGAACAGAAAACTGCAGCATACCTTTAATGCATCTTCAATGGTTGGAATCTTAACACCATGAAACTCCAGCGAATGATGATGACTGGAACCCAGATTTTCAATCTACAACCAAATGTAAAATAAGGTTCCAAACTCAATAAACAATTAAATTCACTGGCGGTTGAAAATACTTAGGCGACCCACCTCCTTCATGCTCAAATAACCAACTTTAGAAGTACGATTCCCAGATATACGCTGCAGATCCCTGGCTGTAACATGTGAGAATCAACATTCCAGACACTACAGTTCACAACTTGAAGCAGTGAAACTTTCAATCTTTAGGTTGTCAGGTAATTCAGTTCCGATTATAGTACATAATTTTTAATTTTTTTTTGGATGATCAGAAAGGGTAAAATGCTGTTCTTTCGTAAACACAATCTAATTTTTTTTTTTTTTGCTATTAAAAACAACCATTTAATGCATGCCATGCATTCAACATATTGAGGATTTAACAGATAAAGAGACATTATAAAAATACTTGCAAAAAACAAAAGCAAGTTTCAGATGCAATAGCAATCAGGTTATCCATTTAGTTAGAATAAAACACCTTTTTTTGGTTCATCATGTTACCTTTAGCTTAAAATGTGTACTCTAATGGACCACAGCTGGATATGATCCCTTAAACTTTCAAACTGTATCTTATCTTCTTCATATAATTGACTTGCAAGTCCTATCGTTTTCTACTCCATAGCACCCAGGTAAAGTATGATCTCAATAGAATACAAAGAAAGTAATCACTAATCAGAGCTCGTTCAGCTGCCAAGCAAGTTGTGTTAATTTATATATGATACCGTAAAGGTAAATATCATGACAAAAAAGAACATAACAAAGAAAACGAACGTAGTCAATAGAGAAACACCAGTTTATGTCTGAATGGGACAAATGTTCAGCAATACCTGTCATGAAGAGCAAACAGTACTCCATCTGATGAACGAGACACATCAATCTCAATGCAATCTACTTGAGAACTTAAAGCAATATTATATGCATCCATCTGTCACAAACAAGATAACATTTAAAGATGAAGCTAATGGAAATGTCGGACTACCAACAACCTAGCGTAACTTCTTGCTTTTCTTTTGTCTCTCTCGGTTTCTTTTATTTGCTTGTCTTCTGACAGTATGAGCTGCCCTAGGGGCATATGAACAATTGTTTTAATTAACTAAGTAAACAGTAGACATATAAACAACATCAGTTTAAAATCAAGAAAATTATCAGTTCAATACTATCGTTTATCAACATTAGGTTTCATTAAGGTTTTTAAAACTGTCTATTCAATACAGGTTTATACATAACATTTGCTAAGAATTGGGCGAAGCTTTGGGAAATGAGTAAAAAGAGTTTGACTAAGACCTGCCAATGTATCAATCTCAGCCAACTAGTTCCCCTGACCCCACCATCAATAGAGCAATTCCCGTGTAATAATGCTCCGGAGAGTTAACTGCAGTAAATTACAGACTAATCTACAGACCTTACATGTCTAAGTTCCAAAGTTAAACTGGCCTTTTAATTATATTAAACAGAATTAGCTCAGCAAGATGAGATAGATTGTTGACTCAATGCGGAAATTGCTTATCTACATTAGAGGCTCGAATACGTGCAAAAAGAAACGAGTCAAGTGAAAATGAGATGCCTACCGTGTTGGGGAAGGCCTTGGTTGAGTCACCCCCATGGGCGCACACTAAAGGAGGATTTTTCATCCAGCTGCATTTCCGGGATTGTGTCTGCATATAGAGGGCAAAACATAAAACAATAATGTAAACATGCACTAATATGTTTTATGAAGGGATCCTAAAGTAGCAGAAGAGATCAGTTACAGTTTCATGAAAATATAAAATAAATGACGTGCTGTCAAACAAAGGACAACTGAAAACCTAGGGTGAATTTATGAAAATATACATGGTGAAAGGTCAGAAAAGAGTCGAATTACAAAGGAAACACAAGATTCTTCATACAATTACGAAGTCCTCTGTAAGATATTGCTTGATGTTGAAGATGCCAAACATGGATGATCCAACAGCAATTGTTCATTACGTTAAAACGTATGCACATACATATATTGGAAGACAAAAACATAAAGAAATTTATAAGTAGGGTTTAGAGAGAGAAATTGGAAATGAAATGGAGACCTGGTTGAAGCGACGGAGGGTGAAATGGAAGTAAAGAGGGGGGAGGATAGCAATAATAGCGAGGGCAACGAGGAAGAATCGCAAAAGTTTTCTCCTCGGAAATGGGCGGAGTCGGAGCTGCCTCTGTTGCCGATCCCATCTCGAGATCAGCGTTACCATCCCTTCAAGATGCCTCTGTAGTCTGTAGCAGCAGTAGCGGTACTGTTCAGTGCTAAATAATGCCATCTGGTTGTCTAATTAGGATGAATAGAATAGCATTTTTTTTAATTCCAAATCTACCCCTGATTACCGAGCGACATCACCCCCATAATCCTAGTTTGCCCCTTTTCCCTCTAAACCCTCAAAATTACTCTCTGCAACCTATAAATATAACGGCTTTCTATAATTTCCTCATCTCAATTCTCTCTCTCTCTCTCTCTCGCGTATACGCACTCTCACACACGTAGATATTCAAGGTACCTACGATCAACCATTGTCGAAGTATTATTACTGATTTTTTCGCTTCAAATTGTTAAATGGAGGAGTTATTTCAGTATATGCAGACTCTCCGCTCTCAGATCAACGGTACTCTCCTCTCACTTTCTCTCTGTCTCAGACACAACTCGTGTGTGAAAAAAGTTGTGAGATATTTAAATCAGTAGTATCTCTAGTTCGAAAAATTGAATATGATTTTTTTTTTTTTACCTAAAAGGCTTGAACTACACTGGAAACTTCATTGTTTAGGAAAAGTGATTCAATTGTCTACCAAAAGCGAGATTATAATTAATTTTTCAACCATGCTTCTGTTAATTGCAGATGTGGCGGATCAAGCAGCGGAGATATCAGTTGAGGAGCATATGCAGACCACAACAATGCAGACTCTCCAGAATGATCTCGATTTAGGTTATCTGCTGGAAACTTTTAATTCGTTATGTTATTCCGAATCCAGAAAAATAGATACTGTTGCTGATATTATCAATAAATTTTCACTATTCACAATCAGTTCACTTGTTTTCTTTGGGGGCGTTTTTTATGCTTAAGCTCACATATCGAAACTAGAATTCCTTTTTTTTCCATTTTGTTTTGTTGATAAGAAAATTCAGATATCGTGTATTTGCATCTTAGCTTTGAAGTTATCTTTCTTCATCTTGAACAGTATCCTTTTGTATTTGGAAACTTTCAAGTGAATCAAATGTCTGTTTTTCTTATTTCTTCTTAAACTAAGTGCAGTGAGGAATGAAATTAGGCAAGTCAAGGAGGAAAGTGATAAGATGACCAAAACAAAGGGGCATATCTATTTGCAGATTTTGGAAAAACAGAGGAAAATCACGTCTCTGGAATCTGATTCTTCCACCCTCAGTCGGGTAAATATATTTTTGTCTATTTATTTATATGTGGTTGATGGAATCAATGTGTAAATACAATTCCCTGGAGGTGTACGCTGGGGAAGGGTGTTAGGTCTTGAGTTTGTTACCGCCCTAAAGACTCATTCTAGTCTTGTTTCTCTTCACGTGCAGACATTGGAGCTTATGCAACAAGAACGACTTGGCCTTTCAGGAAAACTTGTGGATCGAAGGTAAAATGTGGATCATGTATCAAGAAGACATGAAATATTATGTAACGGCATATTTGATTCTGTCAACAGTGCATATTATAAGAAGATTGCCGAGGATATCAGTGGACAACTAAAAGAACAACAGGTTCGAGATCTACTTTTGTAATCATCCAGGTTGTGCATGCAGTATTTCTCACTATTACTAAACTATACAGGAGTGGATCAAATCTCGAAATTTTAGCTCGCGAACCAAAAAGGGCATGGTAATTTCTGAAATACTTCTATTTCTGTTTGTTATCACAAAGCATATGCTGCATCACAAATCTGTAAGTGATCATGTAAAAAATAAAAAATAAACTATATCAATTAGAATAATACCAGTATTTGGCATGAAGCAAGCATTAATTGCATTCCATCGTATCCAATCAAGGATTCTCATAGTAAAATATGTTATCTTTTGTTCTCTCTCATGTTTTTTTGTCATGAGGTCTAATATGTTAACCACTCTTAATTAACCGTGTGCATTAACCATGTGCAGGTAGGTGAGAAAGCAGATGAAACAAAAGGTAACAATTACAATTTCCCTACATGTAATAAGATTTTCTTTTGTTCCATGCCTGTTAATGGATGTAAATGACTAAGTTATTATGGAAAACAGGATTGCTACTCTTTAAAGTAATCTTGAAAAAACACAGAAATTGATACATTACAAGCTGTAAATGTCACTTAGAATTTGATGACTGAAGGAGTGCAGAAATAAATCTCCAAAGAAATTGGACTGGATTATCTTCGAGGTCTATGGAACTCCATTCTACTAGTTGTAGAAAACAGCATTTAAATAGGAGATGCCAATTAAAAGCATCGCTTCACAACACTGTGGATATTGGGTAGTCTTCAGAGCTCTACGACGTGGAATATGGATTGAGTTTTTACATAGGAATAACGTTTTCTAGTTCTACTAGTTAGAGAATTTTCTAATCCATATATGCATTCCCTTCATCAGCATCTTTTAACAACTGATGTAGGTCAATATTGCTTTCTGCTATTGCCTAATTTCAAATAATAAAGCCTTGTTAACTTCCAGGTTTCCAGGATAATATGGGTCCAACTATGATGATGAACTTTCAAGCTGCTCAAGCCAACTTTGATAAGATTGGACAACTAAAATCAAATCTTGTTGTGCAGAATTCTAAGGTTTGTCTATGCATATTGGACGCTAATTATTTCCGTTCCAACTAGAAGTATGATCCTCTAGAGAAGAAACAAAGATTCATATATTTGAATTCATATTTGAGGGTACCTTCATGATTTGAGGTACAGATACATTTCAGAACTAGACGTATAGTCCAGTTGTTATTATGATCCTTGCTCCAATTGAAATTCCTTTTTCACCCTATTAAGGGTGATTCTAAACTCTTGACGTTGACAAAGATTAATAGTAGAGAATTTGCATCTTAATTTTGAGCTCAATTGATGTGGGTTATGTTGTTATATGTTGTTGATTAATGTAATAACAAAACGATAACATTTGTTATTTTTCCATGACTATTTTGGTGTTACAGCTGAGGGAGTCTGTTGAACTAGTGAAGACTAAAATGACTGACTTTAAGGTGACTTGTAATGGTCACTGCATTTCTATTCATTTAAATTTTTTGAGTATCTGTCTTTTAATAGTAGCACTAACTCAACTCTGAGTGTAATCTCAGCCAGAACTTAGGGAGATGGATGAGAAAAGCTTGGCAAAGGAGCTACAAGAACTCTTATCTGACAAAACCCGACAAGCTGAGTATGTGCAATCTCTGCAACTCCAGATTATGAGAATAAAGGTGAGCTTACAAATCTTTCTTTATGTTATTGTTTAAGGCAAACAATTACCCCACAAGGACTGTGCTCTTCGTATAGCTTCTAGACAGTTGAATCTGTACTTTGATAGCCTCTGAAATATGTCTAATTTTTTGAAGTTTTATTATCATTATTTCGTCAACTCTATTTAATATAACTCCTATTTTCAGGAAATTTCGCACGAAATTAGGTGTTCTTGTGGAGAGAAATACCATGTGAGACTGGATATATGAGCTTAACAATTCAGGTGGCAAAGAAACAAGGATTCTTGCAGGGATCTTTACTATGTACCTCTTTCAAATATTTTCCTAGCTGGTAAAAAGAAAATGTAGATTTGTGACCATTGTAAGAATAATCAAGAAGTGTAGTATCATGTATCACTATATCAGTCCTCCTTCAAGTCGGGAACCCTGCTATCTTTCCTAATAAACTAGTAATGAAAAAAGGGTCTTCGACTCACTCTGCAGTGTGCTTCCAATTTATGAATCACATTTAGATCTATCCATTATACTGGTGTGTATCTATGAAGTCAAATATTGACATTGATGATTCGTCTCTATGAAGTCAAGTAGTACATCATATCTTGTTAATACTTATAAATTCAAATGGTATTACTGTTTTCGGTGTCGTGTGTGTATTTTTTTTAAGGAATGTTTTCGGTGTAGTGTGTATATATTTTTTAGTGTGTGCAATTTTTCTAGTGTGTGTTTTCGGTGTAGTGTGTGTAATTTTTTTAGTGCGTGCATTTTTTTAGTGTGTGTTTTCGGTGTAGTGTGTGTTTCCGGTGTAGTGTGTGTATGTTTTTTTAGTGTGTGTTTTCGGTGCAATGTGTGTATTTTTTTAGTGTGTATTTTCGGTGTAGTGTGTAATTCTTTTTAGTATGTGTTTTGGGTGTAGTGTGTGTAATTTATTCTAGTGTGTGTTTTCGGTGTAGTGTGTATATTTTTTAGTGTGTGTTTTCGGTGTAGTGAGTGTAAATCTTTTTAGTGTGTGTTTTCAGCGTAGTGTGTGTATGTTTTGTTTTTTTTTCGGTGTAGTGTGTATATTTTTTTAGTATGTATTTTCGGTGTACTGTGTGTATTTTTTTAGTGTGTTTTTTTGGTGTAGTATGTGTATATTTTTTAGTGTTTGTTTTCGGTGTAGTGTGTGTAAATTTTTTTACTGTGTGTTCTCGGTGTAGTGTGTGTAATTTTTTTAGTGTGTGTTTTAAGTGTAGTGTGTGTATATTCTTTTAGTGTGAGTTCTCGGTGTAGTGTGGGTATTTTTTTCTAGTGTGTGTTCTAGGTGTAGTGTGTGTATTTTTTTTAGTGTGTGTTTTCGATTTAGTGTCTGTATATTTTTAGTGTGTATTTTCGGTGTAGTGTGTGCATTTTTTTTAGTGTGTGTTTTCGGTGTAGTGTGCGTATATTTTTAAGTGTGTTTTCGGTGTAATGTGCGTATATTTGTAAGTGTGTTTTCGGTGTAGTATGTGTATATTTTTTTAGTGTGTGTTTTCGGTGTAGTGTGTAATTGTTTTTAGTGTGTGTTTTCGGTGTAGTGTGTAATTATTTTTAGTGTGTGTTTTCGGTTAAGTGTGTGTAATTTTTTTAAGTGAGTGTTTTCGGTGTAGTATGTGTATTTTTTTTAGTGTGTGTTTTCGGTGTAGTTTGTGTAAAAACTTTTTCGCTATAAAAATCACCAAAATCTGTATACTATAGTTAAAATTGGTGCAACTTTCAAAAAACTATTTTAAGATCAAAATCACGAAAAATTGTATACTATAGTACACAGATTTATGGCGAAATTGGTGGAACGTCTAAAAAACTATTTCATGATCAAAATCACTAAAAATTGTACACTATATTATAGTATACAAAATTTTGGTAAAATTGGAGCAACGTCCAAAAAAACTAAAAATAATTACACACACGACACAAAAAACACACACTTAAAAAATATACACATACTACACCAAAACACACAATAAAAAATACACTACAACACACTAAAAAATACACGCACACACCACCGAAAACACACACTAAAAAAAATTACACACACTAAAAAAAACTATAGTATACAGTTTTTGGTGATTTTGATTGTGAAATGGTTTTTTGGACGTTGCACCAATTTTAACTAAAATTTGTGTAATATAGCATACAGTTTTTGGTGATTTTGATCGTGAAAAAACTTTTTGGATATTACACCAATTTTATCCAAAATTTGTGTACAATAGTATACATTGTTTGGTGATTTTGATCGTGAAATAATTTTTTGAACGTTGCACCAATTTTAACTAAAATATGTATATTTAGTATACGGTTTTTGGGGATTTTGATCGTGAAAAAATTTTTTGGACGTGCCACCAATTTTATCCAAAATCTGGGTATTAGTATACAGTTTTTTGTGATTTTGATCGTGAAAAAATTTTTTGGACGTTCCACCAATATTACCAAAAAAATTGTGTACTATATAGTATGCAGTTTTTGATGATTTTGACCGAGAAATAGTTTTTTAGACGTTGCACCAATTTTAACTAAAATCTATGTACTATTGTATGCATTTTTTGATGATTTTGATCGTAAAATAGTTTTTTGGATGTTTCGCCAATTTTACTAAAAAAACTGTATACTATAGTATACAGCTTTTGGTGATTTTGATCGTGAATTTTTTTTTGAGATGTTCTATCAATTTTACCCAAAATTTGTGTACTATAACATACAGGATATTTTAACTCACTTTGCAGTGTGCATCCAATTTATGAATCACATTTAGATCTATCCGTTATACTTGTATCTATCTTATCTACAGTATTGACATTGATGATTCGTGTCTGTGAAGTCAAATAGTACATCATATCTTGTTAATACTTATATATTTCAAATGGTATTAATGTTTTTTCCACTTATTTCTTGTATTAATTCTACATAAGTGTATGGCATCATATATGTAAGATTGAAGAATCACATGATTCCAAAACATCCCAAGGCTTTGGAGATGCAATGAACATCAAAACCCTCTGCAACAGCAATCTTTGAGCTGTCTTGAGCAACAATGTCGTCATCCTCCTTTTTCAACCCTTCTTCACTATGCATATTGGTTTCACTACCACCATATTCGACACAATCTCTCAGGATAACAGTCTTGTGGAGACCTCCGAGCAACTCCTCATAGTCCGTATCCCCTCTTTCACCCACAAACACAATCACTTTTGAAAGCTCAATATTCCAGCTAACCGACAGATATCTGCATACCAATCATATATAGCGATAAATGTAAAATATACATACATACAATGGGGGGTATTTATCGGCTGTTAAACAGAGACAGGCAAACCACCTTAAAGATTGTGCTCTGGATGCAAACAATGGTATCACATTTAATCTTGATGCAACATGTGTATACACCAGGTTGCACCTCATGCCTCTCATGCGTAGCCTCTGTCTTAGGTCATCGATTTTCTGAGTCTGTCATATCAGCTTATTCAGTTTTTGAGTGTTCCTTGTATATATTCAGATGAAACGACAAACAATCGAATTTGTTACCTGAGCTCCTGGTTTAATGCTGTACGAGTAGCATCGAGGGCTAGATTGACTTAGCTGCATATCATCATTCTCAGCCTTGTTTTCTATCTTGGCAATCCTCAGTAACATGGATTTGACATTTTCACCAGGCCAACGGTACTCAATGTGGGATTCGTAGTCTTCATCTGCCACCAAATCCTTCCACGGATAGAACATTTCGCTCCCACTGCTACAAATCAACGCGTCAAATTGTTCTAGTTTTACCTGACAGTTGCTTCTGAGCAGCATTTCCTTTGTCTCCAATAGACTCAAACCTGTCAGTAGTACAAAACCTATCTGACTAGACTCTGATCCCGCAACTTGCATGATATTCTTGACAATTAAAGGTAATGCCTCTGCAGGACTTCCTTCGCTGCTATAACTGTCAACTGCTACTACATACAGCCACTGCCTTCTTCCCGGACAATAGTTGTGATTCATGGATTTTCCTTTATGATTCGCCTTTGCCAATAGAATATCAACGATTTTCTGCTGACCGCTAGCTGGATCAGGTTCGCCATTGGACTTTACAACATCGACGTCAACAGAGAATTTGAAGGAAATGTCTTCAACGCCACGGAGTGATTCACTCAGCGGCTCCTCCGGAATTGGCATGACTCGAAGATGACTGGTGGTTGGGTGGTTATTTCTGCACTGTTCAACATGGAAGAGGTAGTTACGGCAATGCTCCGGCCATGAGAACTTGTGGATATTTTTCAGGCCATTTTTCCGGCAGTCGTTCCAGAGATTTTTGTCAGCCACAAGCTTTAGAAGAGCATCTGATATGGCTTTCTCGTCATGCGGGTCCACAAGCAGACCGTTGTTCAGTGCCTGGTCCATCAGACATTATCTATTTAGATTCACATAACCTTGATTACAATCTCAAATGCGCTTGAAACATTTGCCTCTCAAAAACTCGGACATTCTTGGTTTTTTTTCAAGTACACTACGATCTACATAGAGTGAAGGGTAACATATTCATGAAAATTACCTTTATTATGTCCACTGGTCCACCATTTTTCGTAGCTACAATGGGTAATCCATATGCAGCAGCCTGCAGAAAAAGCACGGTCCATAACAAAGTAAGATAGTTATCGTAGGTTTTAACTGTCCGTTTTATAGAATGTTATAAGTTGCAAAGCAGGGGTAGGCTGTGACTGACCTCTATGAGAGTGAGGCCAAATGGTTCGACAAGAGCTGGATTGATGAAAACTCCCTTTAAGACAGATCCACCACAAAAGGAAAACGTTACTAAAGCATTATTAGCATTTTACAGAAAAAAAGGAAAGCTCAGAAAGTTCCAGTTGTAAAAGATAATATTTTATATTATATCGTGCATTATTAGCACGATATGTTGTATTTGACATTTCACCTTCGTTTTGGCTGCAAGTCGATATATTTCAGGAACTTCAGGTTGCCTATGATGCTTTGGGTACGCCACACTACCATACAAGTCATACTTGTCAATGAGCTTCAGTACTGTGGTAAAAACAGACGAACTGCTATTGGACATATCTTCAATGTTGTCTCTGTTTCCAAGTATTAGTGTCTGCAATAACAATTGATATAAGCTTACCATTTGTTCTGATTTACACAGACACAGTTATGCATCAAAAAAACATGATTACCAAATTTGCCAGCTCTCGAAGGGGTTGGCATTCTCCAAAAGCCTTGAGTAAAGTGGTTACATTTTTCTTTGGGTCAGGACGAGATAATGCTAGTATCATAGGCTTGTGAGGATTTGAGAAAAAACGCATAATCTGCACCAAACAAAAGTCGACAAAGCTAAATTAAGAGGTATATATTGGTTTTTATTCTTTTTTTTTTCCTTAGATTTTGGAGCTTGTCTGCATCACACATTAGATTGTGAAAAGAATACAATCACAAGTATCTGGAGAGCATTAATCTTGATGAAATAACAGAATCTAACCTCAGACCATATTGGAGGCATAGGTGATTTATGGATCCTGTCAGTGCCGATCAATGATTTAAGATCTCCATCCGCATCTGATGACTCTTGTGCTGTCACACTGCTGAAGTCCATACCAGGTGGTATAACCTAGTTATCAAACAAACAAAAAAATGAGCACTCAATTATTACTTTGAAGCCTTCGTCTACGAATTAGAATAGTGAGTGGTCTTACCACCATCCTGGGCATGTATCTTCCAAGACAGCTAACTCCTCTGCGTCTCCTAATCCTAAGCTTCCTCTCCAACTGGATATCAAAACCATCATACAAACCCCACTGCTCATCAATCTCTTGCCTTGTGCTTGTTACTACCATCTCAGCAGTATCCAAACCCAACTCCTCAGCTTCGATTCTCCTCATTATCTTGTAAGTTGTGTTTATGTCCGCTCTAGAAAGCCTCCCTTGTTTCAGCAACTGCTCTAATTTGTTCCTTCCCAACGAGTGCCCTGTTATGACAGTAGGCACGTTTAGGACAGAGGATAAGCGTGCAGCCACTTCCCCTGCATCCGCATAGTGGCCGTGGATCACATAAGGCCATACCGTTTTTCCACCATTATTATCTCCTAAAGCTCTTGCCATGTTGACAATGTGGCTGAGGGCCCCGTCAACAAACTCAGGTATGTACGGCCAGAGTGACTCTTTGGGGACGTAACTGTGTGGAGGTCCACATGGGATTCGAATAATGTAGGCCCCCGAGCCACCGGAAAGCATCTCAATGGGTTCTCCATAGGTGGAGTCCACCTCTGGTGATGTGATTTGTCTTGTCAAAAGATCTACTCTGTGTACCCCTTCCGTGTTTGCTAGAGCTCGAGCCAGTTCCACAATGTATTTTACCTGACAATTCGAATAATCACAAATAAATTAAGCTGTTGTGTGACTGATGGTGGTAATAAATGCATTGCAGAGTGAGTATATAAATATATATATATACCTGACCACCAGTGTCAGAGTCTCGTCCAAGTTCCATGTTTTCTCCCCGCACCAACCCATGAAGACTGCATACATACATGGTAAACCAACATTTAAGCATAGCAAAACTAATAATTATATTAAAAATCTCATCAATTGGCATATAAATAAATACCTAATCAAAACGATGTATAGTTGGCGTGAAGTGTTGTCATCTGACCAAATCTGAGCATCGGAATTGATTCTTGAGATGTGTGTATGTGTATGTGATGAGTCAGTTTGATAAGTAGAATCTCCTCCTTTGATTTCCTTCTCACCTTCTGACAGCTCGGAAAGGTCTTCTGCAGCAATGCTACGCCCCTGTTCTCTCTCTATTTTCCATTTTACTAGCTTTTGCGCAGCATCCAAAGCTATCTGCAAATGTTACGTAGCTATAATCCCACATCTCAACCCAATTACATAGCAGTGTACATATATATATGTATGTGGTTGATCAGTTGAACCTGTTTCTTTTTGCGGGCAAGATGCCAAATGCGCCAGCACATATTCTCGAGTCTATTATTGCGCAGACGATAATTCCTTGTAGCAATCACCTGCATATACATGCCCACGTGTATGAATGGATTGATGATGATGGATGAAGTTGATAAGCTGTATGTAATATGTTAAGGAGTGGTGTGTGTGTGTGTGAGTGTGTGTGTGTGTACATAAAATACCTTAATCCAAGTTCTGTGGAGGTCGGCCTCATCAAAGCCATTGACAACTTCTTCGACAAAGTACTTGGTAGGGCTGAATATCTTCACATCTTGCTTATCTTTGCTCACTATTTCCATAGTCTGGAACTTCAACTTGCCATCAACAATATCATCTTCATCACCATCAAGTTTTTTTCGGATACTGTTTTTGAGGGTCTTGTTATCAGCCTTGTCTCTTGCTTTTCCCGCGTCCAATATGGCTTCCAAATACCCATTCAGCCATTCGTTCTGTCCCATTTTCGTTACTGCTTGTGTAATTTTGATCTGTGTTGCTCCTTGCTTCGATTCAATTGAATTGAAGAAAGCTTCACTTATAAATATTGAAGATGAGCTTTTAATATAATTTGTGGCCAAGACAGCTAGTAGTGCTGAATATCAAATGGAAGTTAATAAATTGTGTGTAAGATATCTGGATGATGCCGACTATCGAGAGCAAAGACACCGTTACCTTATAAAGGCCAAATGTATCAGTCTCACGCACGTCTGTTTCTTGATTTTGTACATGGAGAAGGAATCTTTATTTATTCTTCTTCACTTTTACAAATATATTTTTCTCTCTCCTGGCCCCTTGCGTGCATGCATGGGGTTATTAATTAATATATACGCGTATTTTGTTTTTGTAAGAGGAACAGCCGGTGAGGGTGGGGATTAGCTGAGACCCCCAAGCTGTCCGTAAATAAGAATGGTCGATCCTCAATGATCTATAAAAGAAAAGTGGAATCTTGAAAAGCATATAAAAGAATAGTTGGTATTAGAAACCATTCTCAATAAGCTTATAATAGATTCTCTGCAGCAATGGCATTCATTGTTGCAGCATCAGATACTGTAACAGTACTAGTTCAATAAACATGCAACGCAAATTCGTTTCGAAATAGAGAATCAAAGAATAATACTATACATGGGTTCCACAAAACAAGTGGTCTTCTGTGCAACAACAGATATCATGGGCATCTATTATTATTATTATTCCAATGGACGTTGGATATTTGGCCGAATATCCAACGTTGTTTAACTGATCACACTCTTTTTTTCTTGGCCATTCGTAAATCTAACCTTGGACCCACTTCTACATGTGTCTTATGCTATTCTATTCTAACAAGAACAAAATATGAAACCTATTTCCACCACCTCCCAAGTCCTATCCTCTATATGGACAAGAATTAACTTCTGATTCAACTCACTACTCACCACTTCTCCACTATTCTATTTTAAAGAAGAAGAAAATAATATATTCAGCGCATCCCATGTATATTATACCATTACTTCAAATGTCAAGCAACCAAAACAAGATTTCACTAAAATAAAAACAATTTACTGACTGACTAGTGCACCATAAAAAAAACATCATTTTGAAACAATGACGTTCTCAACCATTTTGCTCTCAGCATGCAGCAAATGGCACCACAACATATTAGTCAACACCGAAGAAGCATACGCCATTTCATTTCATCTCATCTCATCTCATACAAGTATTGCTCAATATGCACCAACCCCGGCTTACTTCTTACAAACTCAAAGCATACGCCATTTCACCTGATGAGTAACAAAGTAATATTACCAAACATTTAGGGTTTATCTCATCATTATTAGTATTATCATTTTGTGTTGTTTCTGAACATCAGAGAACTAACCTTAACCTTATTTCTATTTTCTGGTCTTGTCAAGAACTTCAATGTATCTCTTTTGGACCCCGTATTGTTCAACCAGATGTCTTGCAAGATCATCAATCACGCCTCCTTGAACCAGAACCTCCAGCCCCTTTTTACCTTTTTTTTTGTATTTCACAATTGATGAGTTAGATCTAATAACAAGTACGGTGGTTTGAACATATTGACCGTGCAAATGAAATCACGTGTCACGTAAATTAACAAAACAAGTTATGCTTTAATTGTTGAGAAATCAAATCATTGAATATCTAACCATATGCAATGAAATCACACTACAAGCCGGTGCCACCATTCAAATCAGGATTGAAAGAAAATTTTAGGTGGCTCTGTTCTATATGCCTGAATTATACTGTGTGTGTGTGTGTGTGTGTGTGTGTGTGTGTGGGATATGCGATAACTAGTAATGAAACCATACCAGGAAGTTCGGATACGGTTGTACTACAAGCAAACTTCTTCTGCAGCTCTGAAGCCAAAGTCTCTGGATCTATCAAAAAAGACTCTAGGCCAGAAAGTTTTGTAACTTTTTTGTTACCCTGCCTTCGCTCTGTCAATATTTGGAGTGGCTTAAGCGCACCTTTTCGAACAACAGAATGTTCTCCTCTTATTACAAGGTGATTAGCTTGCATTCGATTAATAAAGCTTTGCCCTATATCCTTTTTATGAATTTCAGTAGGGTACATTGAACCCTTTTTAATAGCACCCTTGAACAAAGCATCACATAAAGTTGCATCCAAAACCACCATGGACTTGTCTGCTTGTTTCACCAGCTTTTCTTTTTCAATGTATCCAAAGACAATCTCATAAGCTTCTGAAGCACTATAAAGTTTCCCTGTGTCTGCTCCAACAGCAGCAAATATAGGGTTGACATGTGTAGTTGGCTTATAAATCTCCACAACATCAAGTAATTTCTGCAACTGTCCTTCATCGGCAATGTTCTTTCCAGGTTGCTCATTCTTTTCCACTTTCTTCTTCTCTGGCTTGAAAGATGTGTAGTCCACGTGTTTTCGATTAACCGATAATACCATCACCTCTTTCTTATGTTTATCCTCTTTAACCGAAATCTGGCATGAAGGAAAATGTACAAAACACTAGATTAATTACCAAGTTAAATCAACACTTCATGCACACACTACAATGGGCTGTACTACAAGGAAATAGTAACTATCACAACACTATTATATAGCCAAGAGTTTCGAAAGCAATAGCCCAAACAATAAGTTCACTGGTCCATACAATAAAAATCAATCGACTTAAGACATGGCAAAATTGACATATTTACCATACAATTGACATCGTACGGTGAAACAAAATTGAATTTTTAGGCAATGAAGAAAAGAAAATTCAAAACTGACCAGTCCACCAACAGATTTAGACTGTAACCACTTGGACAGTTTCTTGTGAGAAGACTTCTTTATGTCTAGACTAATACCCGATGGCCTGCAAGGTAGTACATGACCAGACCTGTAAACGCAAAAACAACCAATATAGTGTCATACATCAAAATGAAAACAGGCAACAGGCATAAAACGCGTAGAAAAGAGAATAATAAGGAAATTTAATCACTTAAGCATGTTTGAACTCAACTAAATAACTACAAAAATGTTCAGTGTCTGATTACCATAATATGCTTCCTGGGATGGGAAGATCTTTATCTTTGACGGTAGTGTGCAAAGCTTGCAAAAGACACTTGTCCAATAGCGTATCCACATCCTCAACAGACAACAAAGGCTGGTCATCCACATTAGACTCAATGCCTGATGTGTCATCCTTAACCTGCAAATCAGCCATGGCAGTGGTTATTTGTTCACTGGCTTCCTTAGTCACGATCGGTTCTTCAGCGGAAGAAGAACCAAGAATAGAGGGAGCGCCATCAGCAGCACTATCATCTCCCATAAATTCATCGTTGATTGCGTTCGTCTGGCCAACTAAGAGATGATCTTCACATGAATCAGAAGCCTGGCCACCAGAAATTAAAGCAGGGTCCTCAAATACAGCATCTTCGAAAAACCCAGCATTTGGGACATAACAATTTTCAGCCAATTCCCTGTAAAATTGTAAATCAAAATAATAACAAAAATAATAACTGTAAAAGGTGAATGGTTAACTTAAAATGGTTATGAAGTTCCTTGATGATTATACCAAAGTGTATCACGGTAATAATGACTTATTTTTAACGCCTTCCCACGCAAACCAGCCTTCAATGCTTCTGCACTACTCATTGTGGTAGTGCCTACCTGAATAAATAAATTTTATCACATATTATTAATAGAACTCTTTAAAACCACTTAATATAGTGATAGACTCAGATCTTGATATAGCTTACAGCTATTGGAGCTGGATTTCCAGGAACTTTGACAGCCCAGGGCTCGCCAGCAGAGAATGATGGAAAACCTTCAGCAGGAATTTGGATGCCGGGAAACATCAAATCAGCTCCGCCAAGCATAAATCTAGATACCTCACCGCCTTTTAGCATAAAAGCAGGCAACAGATTTGGAACCTTCCACAATGCATAGACTGCCATCAAATAATAAGTGGTGAAGAAATGCAGGAACAGTATCTCATCAAAAGCTCAAGTGAATATCAGAGTACAAAGCAAACACAAGTACAACACATACATTCATAAAAGGATTATCTCATTAATTAGCAACTGATGAAGTCAATTTGAGCATCTTCAGAAAGAAAAAGAATACTTCCCAGAATAGGAACAGAAATTAGATGCTATAAAAACAAAGTGATCTGCCGTGTTTCTAGATCACATTTTCAATTTTTATAACACCTTAAAAGAGGCGTGGATGATTCTTAAAAACAAAGAAACCCTACTATTAATCACTAACAAACTGCAACAGTGTTTTCCAAATCTGATACTAGTCTTCAACTCAAATATATCAAACAAGACTAAACTACTTCACATGCATCCAATATGAAGAAATATCTAGAAACACAGTATGTTAGAATAAATAGGGGCACATATCAACAAAAGTAATGCAATAGCAGTCAAGTCTTGAAAAAAAACATGTAGACACTAATAAGAACAATACACTCCATATGAGAACCAGCTAATCAATACCTGTAGGGAATATTTCTGAGCCTCGTCCATCGCAATCAAAAAACATGGGGCAATCACCTTCCAGACCATATACAAGAATTCGGTTTGGATACTTGAATATGGTTATTTCTGCCTGAAAATATAATTAATCGTGTCAAAAAAACGAGACAGTCTGCAAATATTGATATAGGTAAAATCAAAATATCCCTGATCTATTGGAAAATTTTGCTCAGAGTAGCTCAGACTAGCCTAGCCGAGACCAGTTCAGGTTGGGCTGATAACTGAGCATAGTGTGATTCATTCAGAGGAAGAAAAATTCTAGAGATTGAATATGGACAATGACGGGGAATTCTCTATGGTATGAGTATTCGGATACTCTAATGAATGAATTCCCTATTATACTTTCAGGTATTTACTAGTATGAATACAGTAATTATGGTTAAAAGTAGGGGTTTAATGTTTTATCCCATCCTTGCTCTCTATTTTTTTTTTAAATTAAGCACTGTTGCACTGATTCTCTAGTCGAGCACATCTATTAGTTAACTCTGCAGTCTGACAGCCACGGGGCTCTGCAAGTTTGATTCAAAGTGATAAAATGGCTCACTGAGTTGATTCAGCGACTGGTTTTGAAGAATTAAAGGGACTTGGTCAAATCTTATATGGTAAAGGAGCCAACATTTGTACAAAAAACCAAATATATATCCCTGAAAATAATTTATGAGAAAAGAAATGATTTGTAGGGAATAATTCTTCAATTGATATTTCATCAGCTCAGCCCACGCACAAACACACAAACACACAAACACGGTACTTACAGTAGACATATATAGTCAGCACAGCAGTGATGAAAGAGGTGAAGATAAAATGAGAAGCAATTTAAAAGGAATAATAAGAAAAAGAAAAGAATAAAGGGTGGGTCGACCTTAGGGGGAAGTAAAACATCGAGATCAGCATCGGAAGAAGCGGGGAATCGGAGTCTGATAGAGCGTTTGAGTTTCTTTCGGTCAGCACCTGAGAGCCGCTGTTGTGATTTAGCGTCCAATGCCTTCTTGAACATTTTCTCCTTGAGTTAATAATTAACTCTCAGTCTCAACTTTTGTTGTTGATTTTAATTTATAATATATAATAGCTTTCTTTGCTCGGCAATGGCCTCCTCAGCGCAAAGCGGTGGGGATGATGAATTAGTACGGGCGACGGCCACCAACTCAGTTCTTCGAACGCCGTTTAGGCTATTATTATTATTATTATTACTATTATACTTAGAAAGGAAAAATAACTAAGATTAAAATAAAAAATCAAAGTGTTTCTCATAGACGGACGGTTGCTTTATGGGCTTAAATTTGAGGCCTGTTAGTTTAGGCTTAAAGTTGTTGTTACATGGGCTTATATTGGAGCCCATTTGCGTTTTAGTAAATTGTTATTTAATTCTGAGGATTGTTATTTATAAGAAAAGATCATCCCTCATATATAATAATAATTGGTCACTCATTTCATGATTTTAAAAGAAAAACAAGAAAAAACAAGAATTGGATTAAGAAGGTGTTTATTTATTTATTAAACAAGCGTTGCATAATATAAAGTACAGGGAGGGTCGGGATATATGGGAATGAATTAAGTAGAAGAAGGTGTGCAATGATAAACACAGGCACAAAGAGAGACATTGTCGTGAAATTCACAGTAGACATTGAAAAGTTTAGATTGGTACTTATTTGAGCATGCGGTCATACATATCCCAACACCTTGCACATTACATCCAGCTTCCCACGTTTCTACGCACATCTTCTCATCATCTACACCACCACCCTTCACCGCCGCCTCCGACGACCCAACTACTTTCTCAACTGCATGCAACATAATCAAATCAAATCATCATTATTACATATATATTAATTATGATTGTTTATCGCTATATATATATTAGGATACATTATATATATGCTTCTTGATGATGATGATGATTAGAGAGAAGTTGAAGAAGAATTAATACATGATATGAGAGAAACAAGGACAATCATCATCAACAAAAATGATCCCCTAATAATCTTCTTTTCCATATTTCTAAAACTTTCTGTAAAACTAAATATATATTATTATTTTGTCTTGCCAATTATACTTTGATCTCTGCAAGGTAAGGCCTTTTTATATGCAAAAAAAAAAAAAAAAGTAATAAATAATGCCATTCTGTAAATCCGCAATATAATAGATTACATAATATGAAAACTTATCATCAAATGATCATATAATACAGACGAATAAGATTACATGCTCTTGCCTTTGTTACTATATATAATGTATTTATAAATCTTAAAATATTGCATTTGTAGATATATATAGTACTATATCTAAGAAATCTTATAATCTTGGCATGTGAATATTATATTATAATTAATTTCCTTGCATTGCGTAACTGGTTAGGGTTTTCTACACACATTTTATAAATATACCAATTAAGGCCATAATTAATTCTCTCCTCCCATTCTATAATATAACAGGTGTGTGTGTGTGTGTGTGTGTCGAATATAATGAATATTATTTGTTGTAATTATTATTATAATAATATAGCTAGAATTAATAAAGAAATAAGGAATGGCAATAAATTAAAAAGGCATATATAATTATTAATGAATTGGTAGACAGATGGATGGGAGCAGTAGCTAGTACAGGGAATTTATAAATAAATTAATTAATAATAGTAATGGGAGATGGGGAGGAAGAAGAAGAGGAGGTTGGAGTTGGTGGTGAGATGATATGATGATGATCATCATCACAGTGATATAAACAGATACAATTGGATACTCCATTCAAAGTGTTGCAACTGATACTGTATAAACCAGCAAACTTAACACAAACTGTGCAAACACTTATTCCTTGCTTTACGCATTCACTCGGATATGCTATGTAGCAATCTTTCTTTCCCTCCTTCACTGCTGCTCTCCCTTCACCACTACCTGCATATCATGTATTTATATATTCTTCATATTATTATTATTACATCATCATCATTAATATTCATTCCGTTCCATTATTATATATGTAGAAGAAGAAGAAGAAGAAGAAGAAGTAATTAAGTCATGAGATCGACCTGATGAGACGAGGAGAAAGCATAGTAGAACAACCACAAACAAGAACTTGGCCGCCGCCCCCGAAACCTTATTTACCATCTTCAATATCTCACACTATTAATTATTTTGCAATTTGCTTCTCTTTATATATATATATATAAAGGAAATCTATTGCATCTCATTTCTCTATTATTTCAACCATATTATATTATTTACTTTAATACTCTTTAAATAATTCACGTCATTATATTATTTAGTCAAAGATTTCACTAATTTCATTTTTTTGCTACTACTTACTTGCATTTAATCAACACATTATTAATACTGACTTCTTTTTAATCCCCACACTGAAATCCATAATTCTTATAATGCACTTCAAGGATTCCAAATGCACTTTAATTTCCCCACTCGTAAAATTACTCTTCATTAATGAACATGCAATTTTATTTACTAATCATGCATATTTAATATTTCGTTGCATGAATCGGATGAAATTCTATACTCTATACATTGTATTAATCTTAATACTTAGTTTTAGTTAATCGTTTAGTTCCATTATTTTACATGGAAGCTACAAAAGTAATGCAGAGGTAAGATAAATACTAATTTTATTAAATAATAGCATCTGATTGCGAACTTGAATTATTAATTTGAATGTTGTGAACCAAAACATTCTACTAACCTCCTATTAATGTATAGTCAAATAAATTTAATTGTATTAATGTAATTGAGTTAGTAGATCCTACTGTTCGGTCGTTAGGAATTCTTAGAATTAAATATAAGTCTGTTTGCTAAAGTTTCATATGGTCTTTAATTTTAATAGAATTTGGCTTCTGGTTTTGAACCGCCCTTCTTCTTGGGCTGTAATGTATGTCTATGTGCAATCCGTCTCATTCATGTGAACGAGACATAGTCAATATCAAACGTATAACTAATTAATTTAATAATATGTCGGCAACCAAATAAGGCCATGTATATTATCTAAGTTCCTTTTATGTGGTTTGATTTTTGTTATACTAGCTAGCTGCGGTAATTGAGACAATTATTGGGCATACACAATTGAAGGAAAAAATGAATCAGAAAAGTGGGGAACACGAAAAATGTAACTCCATATAAAAATATGATATGATGCAGAAAGAAAAGATAAAATTACAAGGAGAGGATGAATATAGTAAGGGTACAGCTGAGTAGTAGATAAAACCAGGAACAAGACTTGTCCGAACAAAATTCCCTACATGTATTATTTATAACCATATCTGCAAATGACCTTATTACACCTATAAACCCGAATACTACACATACAAGAAATATAACAATCCCTTTATTCTCCATATGTAACTGATTCCTCCCAACCCTTTCTACCTCCAATCTGCAATAACATCATCACACCATAAGTCCAATTCAGTTATATATGCATAACACAACAAGACAAAAAAAACACTACCTGAGAAGGGTATTTTCTTGGACTATCTTTTCCAACTGCACGGAAACAAGTGATTTCCAAGACGAAAGTTCATCAATCTCCTTCCTCTGCAAGAGTGATCGATTATACATGTTAGATGGAAAAAATGAAAATATTTCATGCATATATATATGTATAAAAAGAAAAAGGGTACCGACCATGTCCTCCTTGCTACTATAGAAACTCGTCACATCGGCCATGATCTTCTCTAGAACGGCACTTTGATCTCCGACTTCCTTGTCAAATTCTTTGAAAATGTCACCATATCTGGAATTTAACTCCTCCAAGTATCGCTCAAGAACAGCAAAATTCAAATCCAACGATCTAACCTTCTTCATCAGTATCTTAAGAACAGTATCACCAGGCATCCTATTAACCTGCAGCTGATGTCGTACTTCTTCCACAGGGTCAGGCACATCAGGTGCTGTTCCAATCGTGATATCGGCTTCTTCAACCGATTGTTCTTCATGGGCAGCATCACTTTCGACGACAGTCTTCTTCTCATCTAAAGACTCTCTCTTATCTTGAATAGAAATGAGGTCCTCAAGCATTTTCTCAACAGCATCTACACCATACACTTCCACAACACTCAGCGTACAGTAGAACTCCGATCCATGATGATTCAGTAGATTCATTTTTAGATATCTCACCCACTTTGGCTCCGGAAGAACAATCCGTTGCGCCTGCTTCACATTCGCAGCTGTGAAATTCCCAATTTTCACCCACGAATCAGTTGGATAAACGTGGCTGCCTAACAACTCAAAATCTTTCAAATTAGACGAGTGATGTTCGAAATTTGCTATTTCAATTGTATCCACCAAGGTTTCTTCAGAGAGTTCTATTACAACAAACTTGTCTTCGGTGGAGCAAGGATTTCGGAGGTACTTGTCCTTATCTCTGTTCAAGATATTAGAAGCACCCTTGGCTTCCTTATTGTACGTCAAGACCTTTGCTCCTTTAGCGGCAGAAGCATAATTGTATTCCGAACCACCAGGCTCTACTCTATGCATAAGGCTTCCAGCTTGACCGGTTACGTATCTACTCGTGGAAGTATATGCTTTGTGCTTGAATTCATCAAGACCCACAGGCACTCCACGCGACAGCCTGTCCATGTTCGGCTTTACCTTTTCAATGTTTGCAGGTAAGTTTCTCTTTACGGTAGCTTCCTCAGCCAACCTAAAAGACGACTCGCTCTTACTAATTGTATCTGTTTCACAAACACGTAAGGATGTCTCTTCGTGAGAATGTGCTGACACAATTCCATTTGATAGTCTGTCCACAGATGGTACGGAGTTTGAAGCCACTTTATCTTCATCCGACCTTGTTGTTTTGACAGAATATTCTTCAGGTACCTCTACATCGATGAACAAGGAGGCAAAGTTCAGAATAATCAATTTTCATTAAAATCAGCAACTTAAGAGGTGATAGGTTTCAAACTGACCTTTTTGACCATGGCCATGGCCAATCCATGTATTTAAGAGGAAGACAAGCCCCCATAGAACAACAACTACAGAAAGAGAGACCTTATACAATCGATTCCTACCACAAACCGCATCCTCCAAAGCTCTTCTTTGTTGAAGAGCTCTGCGCGATCTCTGCATTGCACATCAATCCCACTTGCTGCTGATAATAACTGAACAGCTCTACTGACTTGAAACAACAGAAGTATCCCAACCTGGAAAATGAAGAGGCTAAACTTATTCCACCGGCGCAAAACATTCAGAATCGAAGGATAGATTCGTTTAATTTACAAAAGTCACATATGCATTAAACTCTACAGAAAAACATAATCATTTGGCGTTCATCTAACACGCCTAATAAATCACTAAGACTGGAAAAAAGAAACAGAGTTTTTCATAATTTTATCAATTTAAAAACGATAAACAGACCAAAAAGCAACAAGCAGCATATATCTCAACTCAAAAACCTCGTTTGTTCAAAGCCTCTAATTTGAGAATGAATATATAATGTATGAAAACGAGAATGCATAAACCAGCAGTCAAATCAAAGGAAAAAGCATAGACCTTGAGATAGAAATCATAAGAAAAAAGAAGTTATGTGATTTGCATCCGATCAAAGCTTACAAACATGGAAAAGTGGACATAAAGCAATGGTTAATTCAAGTAGACAACTGAAAAACTATCTTAGCAGTGACGTAAAGTATAAAAAGCACACTTTATGAATAAGGAAAACTTGCACCAAGAACTGATGGAGAGGTTTTGTACACCGCAATCCAAACAAGTCATATCAAATTGAATCCCACCTCCTCGTTATAAAAGAAAGAATTTGAGGAAATAGGAATCCTGATTGAATTGACCAGGAAAGAGGAAGGCTCCAATTCAGAGATCCAGACAAGCAATCAGGGAAAAATCGATTCAAGAAAGAAAAAAAAAAAAGAAGCAAGAAAAGAGCCGAATTACCTGAATTCCTTGTTCGAAAAAGCAAGTCTTGAAATTGTAAACAGTACTGGGAATCGTAATCAATCTGGTAAACCCAAAGCCTTGGTATCAGCCGATCCTCACATGCAATCTGTCAATTATAGTATTGAAATAAGAAAAATGGGGGTGATCCTTATTTTATCAATGACCTATCGTAACGGCTTTGTGGAGGGGCTGGCGTCGGCCGAATGTCCGCCCTCTCTTTCTCTTTCTTATGGAATGAATATTTAAACGGCAAATGATGGATGGGGGTTCTTTATAAGAAATGAATTTGAAAAACAAATACAAATTTCACCGCACTAAACAGTAAAATATAGCGGATATTTTTTCCGTTACTGTTCAAACACGAAGAATAAGAGGGAGATTGGAGTTAAGGTAAACGGTAAACCCCAAGAGAGAAGAAGTTCACTGCGTGTCTAATTACTAATATTACCTCCTGGGACAGTGAAGAAAATAAATATCATAAAACAAAAAATAATGAGGGGATGACGTAGCATTGAAAACGTGGAAGAATTTGATTGGATACTGAGTATTACTGTGGTGATGTCGGCGTCAGTACTTGTTATTTTTCCTTTTCTTTTAATAAATAGTAATAATAATTAATAATAGAATGACATGATGTGATGAGCTGGATACACAATGAATTTGGGCTTATTATTTTAGTACCTGTTGGGCCTATAAATAAGTAAATAAAAATAAAGCCCATTGTATAAAAATATATGGAAACAAACCCAAACTCAAATTGCCTTTGTTTGGTTGACTTTTCTGAGCCTCCCTAATTCTACTTTACCTCTGTTTACCGTTTCTCTATATATATTTATTCTACTTCTCATCTCAACCATAACAATCATCCTAAGCTTCGATTCCGAGCTCATTCCTTATTCATCTGTTTTAATCATGGCGGAGAAATCTAATTCTACTATTTATATAGGTATGTCCCTTCTCCTCTCTCTCTCTCTCTCTCTCTCTCTCTCTCTCTCTCTCTCTCTCTTTTGGTTCCTTTTATAGTAATTTATTTGGTTTTTCTTTTATTCTAAATCTCAGTTGCTTTTATTGGTCCTATTATTTGGTGCTCTAGAACGATTGTCTTTTGGGCTTCAATGGAGGATCTCTTCTCTTTCACGATTTTGAACCTTGTTTGGTTTCTGTTTTGATTTTTTTTATATGTTCTATCTTTTATTTAGGGATAGTTTTGTAAGATATTCCTCAAAGCTTCAATGTTATGTTGTATAGTATACTGAAGCACCTCTAATTTGGTATATTCTAACTTGTTTAGTTGGTTTTTCTTCAAGCATGCCGTTGTAAAGAGTTTCCTGCAAGTCCTTCTGCTTGGCTAATTTGCCCTTTTTCCAGTAAAATAATAAATAAATAAAACAATTTCAATGTGTAGTTCTGTTTCCATAAAATTGTGATGCTTCTTGTACTTGACTTAAACATCAAATTTCCTTTTAATACTCCAAGTAAATAGGAGATGTGAATTCCATGTAAAAAAATCAAATATAATAATTGCAATTATAGTAATGTTTGGTTTAGATTCTGATGATACTGTTATTCCAATTTAGTATAAACAGGAATTTCTGTTGAAAGTTGTGTAATTATTAACTTCGACTCGAATTTCCTTTTGCAGGAAGCCTGGACGAAAGAGTGAGTGACAAGGTGCTGTATGACATTCTCATTCAAGCAGGTCCTCTTGTTGATTTATATATCCCCCGGGACAAGGAGACTGATAAGCCTAAAGGTTATGCTTTTGCCCAATACGAATCGGAAGAGGTAGCTGAGTATGCTGTCAAACTTTTCTCTGGACTCGTAACACTCTACAAAAGAACGCTGAAATTTGCAGTAAGTCATTCGCCAACCACACTATTGATAAGCCTAATTCGGATAAGACTGAAATTTCCTTTTATGTTGATTAGTTTTTGCCCCCTCGATGAGCATCAATTGTTCAGCCCCCTGTATGGAGATCTGGCATGGTCGATTCCCTCGCTTCTGTAAGGAGAGCTTGTGGGAACACCATTGTCTTTTCTTTGAAGAGACCACATTATATTATCCAGTTGTTATCCTGCTAATGGTTGTGGGCGAGCTAATTGAACTCATATTGAGGAGTGAAAATCTATTTATGAGCCTCGTTCTTTGTTGTTTAACTAACAAAATCAATTTAACAGATCTCTGGCCAAGACAAATCCGCTGTGAGTTTGCCCATTGCAACCACACCTGCAGCTAGTTCTTCTATCAAACCAAGGTCACACCATTCTTCATACAACAATACAGAAATTTCCTCACAATCTTCAAGGTCATCAGAGTCTTGCCGGTTCTCAGAGCAGAAAATAAATCACGTACAAGGTACTAATGCATTGCTTTTCTAATACAGTGATTTGTTTTTGGGTGATGAAACTTAAATTTATTATCTTTTGTTTCTTTGATTCTGTTTTCCTTTTTCCTTGTGGTTGACAATTTTCTTTTTCTTTTAATTCACTGCCAGTTCCTTCTGATATATCTGTGCACCAATCTAATGGGTATAGATCATACAACAAAAGCACCGATTACAAAAATTACAGTGGAAGAGTATTTGGGGCAGTATTGGATAGTGTTAGTCGCAGTAGCTCGAGTCGTTATGAGACGCGTAAATCAATGCATTATAATTCTTCTTACTGATTATTGGGTAGAGACTAGGTACAAACCCCAATAGTCGGATCCATCTTGTATGAAGTGTTGTAGCATTTGATGTAGTACTAATACCTTAGACTGCTAAGCTATATAGGTTGCTTTTGTCTGATGTTGTTCGTGTTCGAGGCAGTTAGCTCTCTGTTTCTATTTGTTTAAAAATGTGTTTGTGTTGGAATGTATTGTTATTATTTTGCGCTTTTTGGTTAATCAGATCACACTAAATTCCTTCTGTCTGTTGTCTTGACTGAATTGATGTTTTTGTGTTAAGTGATCTATGAATCCACATGCTGAACTATGAGTCTATGAGCGTTCTAAACCAAGATTTTGTTCCGTCTTTGGTTGCTTAAAAGACTGAGTTGCTGCCGATGTATGTGTATTTACGGTTTGTATCATTCAGAGTTCAAAAGTAACACCAGGCATTTCTTACTGTGACATCATAGTGCTCACAAAAGAACTTTCAAGAGCGCTTCAAATCATTGGTTTTACTACCATTATGTATGATTAATCATGAGATGCTCAGCGATTTTTTTTATTTTTTTTTTTACTTCTTATCGAGCATGGGATTATTTGGTATGCGTAGAACTCAAATCATGTTGGAGAACAGAAGTAATGATACATGCATATTACATACGCATGTAGATGTTGAAGAAGGAGAAATCACTTGATGCTCAACTGGATGATGAGATATGGTTTTGCATGTCAATTATTATTTTCCCAATAATATACAGCACTCCAATTGGATTATTAGATGCTACACTTGGTGAACTTCAACGGGTAAGAACTCGCCGTATAAATATGTTTATAAATGACTACCCATTTTGCACACGCTCACATGTATGTTTATGTGATTGTGTGTAGATATGTGGAGCACAATTACCCAGTGAAGTTCACCAAGTGATCATCTTCAACACCACCCGAACCAGATTTCATCAACCGAAGCATAACTCTTGAGTTGGTGGAATATCCGTCTCCAAGTACTTTTGGAAATACATCAAAATTAAAATTTTACTAAAAAATATTTATTAGTTCTTGAAATCATATAGATATTCTACACTTTTCTAAAAGGTGTATTTTTTTTTCCCTCATCTATTCCTTTAATTTTTTAATTGCATTTAGTTTCAAACGCCACTGTAATAAAGATAATGTTTACAAATTGGAAGAGATTTTTGTTTTTATAAAGATGATTATGAATGAGCAACGCATAGCTTTTAATTTCCACTTTCCCAAATTTGTCTCTTTTTTATTCATAATTTAATCAGAGTAGGGCTTTGAAAAAATTTAGTTCGAACTGTAAGCAATAAAAGATATATTAAAAAAAATGGAAAACAAAGAAGCAAAAGTACATATATTAAACTCAACAAGTATAAACGATGTCAGTTATATATAATAACGAGCAGTACAAAACAGAAGCGGGTCTTAAATTTTAACAAGATGAGAATTGCTCTAACATCGGTTGCTCCAAAACAATGTTACCTCCATCTTATCACTCTAAACTTAAACCACCTAATCCAAACGCTCGCCCGCTTCATGCACACCGATATTACGACAAACCTAACACCACCACCAGACCTCTACTCCGCCAACCATCTCATCAACTTGCATGCCAAACGTGGCCAATTAGACCTTGCCCACCAATTGTTTGCTCAAATGCCTCACAGAAATATTGTTTCTTGGACAATACTTGTTTCGGGTTATGCTCAGCACAGGAAGTCAGAACAATGTTTCCGCTTGTTCTCTCAGATGCTCTCCCATTATAAACCCAATGATTTTGCTTATGCCAGCCTTCTTTCTGTCTGTGATTACTGGCGTGGCCTGCAAGTTCACGGGCTGGCTCTGAGAACCGGTTTTGATGCTTGGATATACGTTGCCAACGCTCTGATGGCAATGTACTGGAAGAATAGTTGCAACCCCAGTCGGGATGCTTGGAGGCTGTTTGATGCAATGGAATTTCGGAATCTTGTTACTTATAATTCCATGATTGCAGGGCTTGGAATGCAGGAACAAGGTGATAAAGCAATGACATTGTTTATAAGAATGCTTCGTGATGGCATCGTGTTTGATCGTACTACACTCCTATCTTTAGTTTCTTCACTATGCGGACCTAATCAAGGCAGTGATAAAGTTGTGGGGGGGCTTTTGTGTTGTTTGCAATTGCATTCTTGTGGCATTAAGACGGGTTTGGCACTCGATGTTGGGGTGGCAACTGCCCTGATAAAAGGTTATTCTGTTCTCGCTGCAGAGATTGGTGCTTGTCACAAACTGTTCTTCGAGACAAATGGCTTGGATCGAGACCTTGTCCTGTGGACTGGAATTATGACAGTGTCTGCCGAGAGGGAGCCTGAACAGGCTCTCATTCTTTTCAATCAGATGCGTAAGGAGGATTTATGTCCAGATTGTTATGTATTCTCTGTATTACTGAAAGCTTGTGCGAATCTGGTGACAGAAGCGACCACCTCAGCAGTGCATTGCCGAGTGATTGTAGCAGGTTTTGCTAATCTTCTAGATCTGGATAACTCTTTAATTCATGCCTATGCTAGGTGTGGTTCAATAGATAAGGCCAAGCGAATATTCTACGAAATGTCGCTGAGGGATATTGTCTCTTGGAACTCAATGCTAAAGGCTTATGCAGTGCATGGGAAAGCAGAAGCAGCGTTGAGTTTCTTCAAACAAATGGATGTTGTGCCTGACGAAACCACTTTTGTGGCGCTTCTCTCGTCTTGCAGCCATGCTGGAATGGTGGAGGAAGGAACCAAGATATTTGACACAATGTACGAAAAATATGGCATAGTTCCTC
The DNA here is from genome assembly GCF_000504015.1 of Erythranthe guttata. The sequence continues at coordinate 105,091 of NW_012194849.1, forward strand.
AACTCGATCACTACGCTTGTATGGTTGATATTCTAGGGCGAGCTGGACTTCTTACAGAGGCTGAAAACATCATAAGGAAAATGCCTATGGAACCAGATTATGTTATTTGGAGTGCTTTTCTTGGAGCGTGTAGGAAACATGGCGAAACAAAGGCAGCCAGCTTAGCATCATCAAAGTTAAAGGAATTGGACCCAGAAAATTCACTAGGATATGTAATGATCTCAAATATTTACTGCTCAGTTAATAGCTTCGACGAAGGAGGTTCTATAAGAACGAAGATGAATAGAGTTGGTGTTAAAAAGGAACCAGGTCTGAGCTGGACGGAAGTTGGCCACAGAGTGCACGAGTTTGCTTCTGGGGGCCATCGCCACCCACAAGTAAAAGCAATACGCGCTCATATGAAGGAGCTATTGAGTCAATTGAAGAAAATGGGATATGTTCCAGATACAAGTTTAGTATTGTTTGATGTAGAAGAAGAGCAGAAGGAGGAGCAACTGTACCACCACAGTGAGAAGCTGGCGTTGGTTTTCTCTTTGATGAGTGCCGGTAATTGTGGTGTTGACGGTGGTGTTATTAAAATAATCAAGAACATACGTATTTGTTTGGACTGTCATAACTTCATGAGATTAGCGTCAAAACTTGTTGAGAAGGTAATTGTTGTAAGAGATTCTAACCGGTTTCATCATTTTAAGGATGGAGTCTGCTCTTGCAATGACTACTGGTGATCCTAACTAAAGTCTAGTTTGCTTGAACAAACAGTGCAGAAGAAGTATGTGTCTGTGTGTCAACACACAAAACCATGGTTTAATTTCTTACGGTCTACAAAGGAAATAACAGAAATACATTCATTTGGCCATGGATGGACCAAGAAGAACCTTTATTAAGGCCACACTTATTACGCAACAAAACATTCATGAAGAATGGAAACAGAAAGAGAAACTAAAACAAGGCGAAGGACATGAAAAGTTATGCGGGCCTGCTCTAAACCGACAGCTATTCGTTTAGCCATTGATTTTGCAGTTGTATTTGCGGCATTTGGATACACAGTCATTCATCTTCTTCTCATCTGCAAAAAGAAGAGAAAAAATAAAGTTGAAGTGATGATTCTTGAAAGTTGGGAAACAGAAATGGAAAAGGAAAAGTATAAAAAGTGATTTTACCACTGGTGAACTTGGCGCATTGGTCGAGCATACATCCAAGATTACAGTAGTGCTCTTTGGTGGAAGCATCGGGGGGAAGACAATGAACGGGACAGTACTTGACGCATACTGCAACACCCACACCACTGCTCTTGCATTCTTTCAGACAATGATCAATGCAGATGCCAGGTGGCAAGTGAGCAGTTGTCAAACGCACACCGAGCATTGTCATAACCAGCATCAACCCCAAAACTATTTCCATTCTTTTCATCTCCATTATTTTCTTTTTTTCTGCACAGATAAAAACTTGCTCTGGCCTTAGTTGAATGATTTGGAGGATATGTGGCTGCTGCCTATTTATAATGATTAATTGTCATACATGAACGAGGTAAGGTTGATTATTGTTGTGTTTAGCAGTTGGTTCATTTACTTGACATGACCACACCTTCATTAACTTGTGATTCACTATTTTCTACTTGCATTGCACCTTCCTACTTTTATCCTTCAAAAATTAAACTGCTGTGATTCGTTAATTGGAATTTTTAATCCTCGCAGTAATTCGTGTATAAATACACATAATACAGAATTCACAAACTGCTGTGAATATTTTTATAAACTTGGATAGATTCTACAACAGGTTTAAACTTGTTATTTTCATAAAATAATGATGGTAGAAATTATAAATTTTGGTCGAAAAATATAATATGTCCGGAATCGGAGATGTCTTTACTAATATTTGATACTGTAGTTTAGCAAATGGGAACCTAATTGATCTATCACTCAATCACAGGCCGTTCAGGACGAATACATGGAACTGGAAAAACCTCCATCGCCCTGTACGCTGAGTGTTTAAGGGCCTGCAGCCCAATGCATGGTGTGAACTTCATCGAAATAAATAAATAAATAAATAGAACTCCAGATTGAGAATGAAATATATGCCGAGTGAAATCTTGTACATTTTTTTGGCTCCAACAGAAATATCATGACCCCAATCTTCCAAAATTTCATCATAAAACTAACAAAACCCGAATGCATCATCTTTAAATCTTGATATTAAAGTAATCTTGATCAAAATGGTGCAACCTCACATATCCGTCTTCACCTCCGCTTGAGAAACTATAAACATAGATGAGATTGAGTTAAACAGATTAGCTTGAAACATATCATACACTCACATTCTCGTCTGAAGGGTCGTTTAAATGTAAATGCACAGTGAAAAATTCTCACCTTCTTCCATCGGGATTAAATGCCAAGGCGTTTATTGGTCCAAAATGGCCTTTCACACCTCCTATTTCTTCTGTAAGGATCTATACACAAGGACAATCACAAAACATGATCAAATAGCAGCCTTAACTTCATTTATAACATATTTATTCTAAATTTATCAAGACATAATTCTACCTTGTCATAGAATTTTGCCTCAAACTTTCCAGCACGATGATCAGTGGTGGTGACAGATGATGCATCTTGACCACCTCCAAGAACAACCTATGAATGCCATCAAGCCACAAAATCAACAACAACCATCTATTTTAAGGAAATTGTTACTCAATAACTACACATGCTGTGATATTCTTTGTGTGCTACTTACATGATCAAGAAGTGGAGACATGGCAACTGCATTTACTGGACGTTCTGTCACGTATGTCTTCATAAGTGTCAATGTCCTTGAATCCCAAAGCTGATAAATGAGGACAAATCAGTCGATGCAAATTGATAGCAAGAATTACAAACATGGATATCTATTATGAGATGCTAAGAAAAGTGGAACTACCTTGGCAGATTTATCCAACGAACCAGTCAGAAAATGTGAACCATCTGTCGCTTTTGAAAGTGATGTGATAGGTTTTTTGTGGCCATCCTCCTTGTCCGACTCTTTCAATAACTTCCCAGTCTGCCATTTGAAAAATGACATTAAATTATTCAGCGAACAATCATGAATAAATAAGTTTTAAGAAAATTTTAAAAGGCCTTGCTATATGTTCTGCATCATGTTTGGCTTTCATCACAAACCACATCACTGCAATTTACCCCCAACTATAATAGAAGGACTAACCTCAGAATCCCAGATACGAATTACTGAATCTTCACCAGCACTTATGATTGTCTTGTTCAGTGGTCCCCAAACTGCTCTGTTAATTCTTCCCTGTGGTCCTTTAAGAACGAGAACTGATTCACCAGTTTCTGCAATGCCAGACCAAAATAGTTTAGCAAGCTAACCAACAAAAAGATTTGCGGACATAATCTAATGGAAAATAAACAAGCAAGACTAACAATTATTGCCATTGTCAATATAAAACTACATGCTACAGTAATTTGTACAGTACCCATAACCAATTTCAATCATCACAGCAGCTAAATATAATTTGCTGAATTTTATCCCCTGCATTTTAATCTAGATAGTACACTTATCATGCATCGCTGTAGGTAGAAGTACATAGTTCAGGCATAAATGCTTATAATATAGAGAATGAATGACTCACGGTCATCTGGATCAGCAGCAACGTGTTTAATGTGAATAGCAGAGGACAATCCCATGAAAGGATCTGTAGTTATGACTACAAGCTTATCACCAACAGCAAAATCAACAGACCTAGCTGGTGAATCAAAATTAAATGTAAAAAGTGGAGTTCCTGTTTTCACATCCCATATCTTTGCAGTCTGGTCTGCACTTCCAGTTATTAGTGTTGTCGAATCCCCTGTAAAAAAAAAAAAAAATGATCCATGAATTGGTTATAAAGACATGAACAGATTATTAATAGCCAAGAGATATTCTTATTTCAATGAGAACAAATTTGATACAGTTATCAATATGATATAAGGAATCAACTAATCCAAGCGCAACAATTGTCGCATGTTGATGCATACATTATGTTTAACTAAATAGCTAATCTGGTAACAGGAATCAAAGAAAAACGATAGCAATTTCCACCCAAAAAACAAAATAATAATAATAATAAATCCCGTTTGCCCAAAGTCTTGGTTGAGTAAGTAAGAACTTACATCTCTATGCATTATATTTTACAGAAAAACAGAAAACAATATAAAGTTTTGAACTTGCATTATTTTCCGGGGACAAACAAATGAAGTAATATGGAAACCGAAATTATTCACCTAATTGCAAACTCGGATATAATTATTCAGAGAAAAGCAAACGATTTATTGCGCGTCCCAAGTTTGTGTGTCTCAGTGTCTCCTAATAATGGTCCAAAACCAAAAAAAAAAAAAAAAAAGAAAGGAATAAGGTGAAATAAATACTGGAAATATCGCAGGACCAAACGGCGCCGTTATGGCCACGGTAGGTGCCGAGACGTTCGCCATTATCGGCGAACCAGAGGGTGGGATTGTGGTCCTTGGCGCAGGAGAAAAGCAGATCGCCGTCTCTATTATACTTGAGAAAAGTAAGTGGCCTCTCATGCCCTTTCATCAATATCGGCCTCATCTTTCAATTACCGATTCGATAAAAACCTTGTTAACTATAATTCTGTTTCTCTATTCTCTCTGAGCGAAAATTGTTGTTGAATTGACCCATTATCCATTGATTGTTATTTTGTTGGGCTTTTTCTTTATGTTGTATATTTAGTTAATAAAAGTACAAAAATATTTCAGCCCAATCAATCAAATACCAGTTAGTAACAACAGTGTGGTAGAATAATTGCTTAAATTGATGAAAATCCATAATCAAATAGAAATGATGAAACTGACACATATATTATTTACACTTGTAATATCTGATACATATATATATATAGTTAATTAATAATTATATGATGATGAGTAGTGATGATATAAATTAATTAAATTCAAAGGGCCCCAGCAAAGTAGGCCAATGGACCAACAATGGCAGCGTTGATGTATGTAGCAGGCTCAGAGTGAGTGTAGTCAGCGCGTTCATCAGGGAAGAAGTCGTTCTGGTTAGGACCTCCAACAATGGCGCCGGTCAATATATTAGGGTTTGGATTAGTTGTGTAGTAATATGGTTGAAAACCAGCCTCACATCCAATATATCTTTCTTTTGATGGGAGAGAAGATCCTCTGTGGTGTATCCTCTTTGGATAACTTGCTCCGTATCCCACCATGTACGACTTTTTCATCGGATTTTCACCCAATATATAGTCCACCTGCATGCATCAATCGTCAAATCATCAATCATATATATAATTATATTGTACGTTAACAAAGATTCATCCATCATCTTTCACGAACAAAAATAGTAATAATAATAAAAAAAGAAAGAAAGAAAGAAAGAAAGAAAGGAATTACTTACTTGTTTCTTGGCTAGGGTTCGTAGAGTGTTTGAAGTGACAAAGAGATTCCCGCAGTTGAAGGTGTGTTTAGAGGTTGCCATGTATTTGGAGTATGTGGTAAGCAAGTATGTTATGGATGTCACATATTGGAGATTGCTCCCACTCAGCTTATACATTAAACCTCCTACATTATATATATGTATTTATTTAAAAGAAGAAATTAAATGAATGCATTGTAATGTTTACAGAACACAATCAACAATCAACATTAATAATAATTACCTGGTGTGTATTGTGTAGTAGAGTAAGGGGAGTTGGGCAATATTCTGCACATAAACTCTTCTGCTTGTTGTCTGAATGGCTGGAATGTCTGGTCATTGTCCACTAAACTCCGCTGTATTAATATATGTTGTCAGAGATCATGCATATATATATAATCAACAAATGTTTTTTTAATTGATGTACTATTAAATAAATACCCTTGCTAGGAGAAGACGAGCACCGGCATACTTGTTGTCCCAGCTGAAAATATCAGTTCCATCATTTGCACCCAAAGATTTTATGAAATTTAGGTAATAAACCTCATTTGTTGCTCTCCATAGCCATGCTGCTCCCCATAACAACTCATCCTATATACATACACACCATCATACTCCTATATATAGTTAATTAATGAAAACATACATGCATACATATACACACACATACCTTGTAACCCGAATAGGAGCAATAAAATGGACAGACGGTAGAACCGAGAGAGTCACTGTACGCGCCGCTGTACTGTATAGCAAACTGCATCACACTTTTGGCTGTTTTTATGAGAAGCTTCGAGTATTTCGGATCCACTTTCCTGAAAACTATGGATGCAGCAGCCAATGCAGCCGCTGTTTCCCCTGCCACGTCGGACCCTGGATTGCTGGGGGAAACGGAATACACACTTCTGGCTGTGTCCATATCTTCAGGCCTCTCCCAGCATTTGTGGTCCGAGTTCGGATCTCCAACGCCTACGTACAGCTTTCCCGGAGTTGCACGAGCGCACTTGAGAAGGTAATCCGTCGCCCAGCGAATGGCCTCTCTGTTGCTTGATAGTTGAGGCCCTAATTTCTTGCCGTACTCGATTGCCCCCCACGACAGCATTGTGGTCGTGAATGCCATTGGTAAATTGAACTTCACGTTGTCTCCCGCGTCATAGTAACCACCGGTTAAGTCCACCTGCAGCAAAATCCAATTAATTATTCTAATTAATTAGCTAGTAGACATGCATGCATAAATTAGATTGATATATAGTTGATGAAGGATCGGAAGAAAACATATATATATACTCACTCCGGCCATTTGACCATCGGAGAGTCCAGAGTTGGCCCTCCAAGTGATTTGCTGATCAGGAGGAAGCCTGCCGGACCTCTGGCCTTGGAAGAACAAAAGTGATTTTGCAAGGGCATCTCTGTAATTAGGGCCCGCTGAAACACTAATTGAGCAGTTACAGAGGAATAATAGGAAACAGAGCAAGAAGATGAAAAAGAAGGACCCCTTGCAAAATGCCATAATAATCTTTATTCGGTGATGACTGATATATGATGAGAAGGAGTTGGTCTGATCATAATTAACAAGGAGCTTTATATTATATACATATATAAAAATCCTTAGATCAATCGATGCCTTGATTAGCGACATGCAGCATTTATATATATATATAGGCGATTAGGCGTGCAAATTAAATTAAATTAAAATCCGCGCGCCGGCGGCCCCGGGGTAATTGCATGCAACAATCGTAAACTTAGGCTTAAATCAAGTGTTGTTGATTAATGTTTAAATCATCATACTAGCAATGTTCTTCTTATTATTATTATTATGTCCCAAAAAGTATAATGTACATTAATTTGACCAGTTCACCTTCTTTTAAAAAGAACTTTTAATATTAATGATGATTAGCAGTTGTTGGTCCTTATTAAAAAATAAAAAAGAAATTAATAAGATGTGAGAATGTGGTGGTGGTGGTTGGGTAATAGCCGACCATAAATATTGCCTCGTGCATCCCAAAATAGAAAAGCTTAAATTAACTAAAGAACCGGAATTATGCAAATTTTCTCGTAAGTTGTAAGGGATTAATATTGTATGTGAAAGCCTTGGATTGCGCTAATTAAGATATTTTTATTTTTTTTAATCCCCCCTTTATTTCATACTAATAATTAAGATCAAGACTTTAGATTTTCCTTGTTGAATATAATATAATGGATCTAAAGTAACTGCATGGGAAATTTATGTTAATAATGCACCACTATTGAGATCGAAGAGTATTAACTGCATGCATGGCAACATTTAGTTCGTACTCACCGTATTAGCTAGAGAGGCTATATTTATTACGTCATGCATTGAGAATACATGCACTACTTTTGCTGTCCTTGTGTTATTGTCATAATAAATTCTTTCATTTGGAAATTAATGGTGGTGGTGATCTTTTAATTTAATTTGGCATCTCGGGGCCACAACTTATCTATATATTAATGATATTCATGAAATACTAAACGGTGTAATATATTACTAGTAAATGTTAATTTTAACAAAAAATAAAAGTCCTACAATCGAAGATTAGTGTTCATATGAGAGTATATATACTATTATCTAATTAAACAGAGAGAGATATATGTTCATGTGTGCTGAATGATTTGTGGTATAAGAAGAGTGAATGGAACTCTAAACATTATATATAGATACTTGGTATATAACCGGCTTGCCTTTAATTAAACTCCTTCCGATCCGATCCTCCACTATCTCATAGTACGTATCTTTCTAGAAAGTAGAAACGACGACCATTATATTTATTTCCCATTATATTATTAATTAATTAATTCTTGAGATTATGTGCATGCAATTGTTAATCAACAAGAAAACTGAATATTAATATTAATGAGAATGGGATTAATTATAATTATGAAGCAACAACTTAATTACTATAAAAGAAAACCAGCGCAGTCAATTCCAAATGCAAGAATGAAGGCTTTACACGATTATTAATTATTTGACTATATATATCACAAAGTAATCGATCAGCCAGTTGTATTAATAATTATTATATTAGAGAAAGAGATAAACTAATCTTGAGATACGTACTAATAAGTGGAGTACTATATGTATTGTTAAACATCGATTGGCTGCAGATAGAAGGAAGCCATGCATACACATACATCAAGCAAGGTCTTATAACGTCTTTTCATGCAATATATATATAATGCATTATGCATCCATCCTTTTATATTTATTATATAGTATCATTTTAATTTTCAACTTCTTGTTTACTCGATCAGTCTCTCTCTCTCTCTCTCTCTCTCTCTCTCTCTCTCTCTCTCTCTCTCTCTCTCTCTCTCTCTCTCTCTCTCTCTCTCTCTCTCTCTCTCTCTCTCTCTACCCTCTACATTTTTTATTTATTTCTCCAATGTAATACAAACATTGCTTCACCCTCCAAATTCATGACGCCTTTAAGGATTTCATCTTTGATTTTCTTAACTTTAACATATTATTATTTTATTTTATCCATAAAAATATAGGGAGTACAATTTACGCCGTTGCAAACTTACCACACACAGAAAGTTAAGTGATTTTAGCTTCTAAATTCCTTTTGGCTAACATTTTCATATAATAGACCCATTTGGTTAATGTATTTTCCTCTTTTCAGTTTCTTTTACTGTTAGCTCCCCATCTGCAGTATCTTCTCTAGTATATGAAAATAGACAAAAAATAAAAAAATAATAATAATAATAATAATTACGAGCTAAAATCCAAAAATTAATGGGCCGTTGACTTTTGAGTTGACGGCTGCAGATATGAGATAGTACAAGGCCCAGTTCTTGTTAAGTCCAATTAAAGGACCCAACATAGGGCTATATTTAATATATTATATATCTTAATTACCATAATCTAAGATCCAATTGAAACCCACTCTTTGGACCAAATCCAAAAATTGAAAACTTTGAAGTATGCGGGGTACAATTTTAGTTGAAGCGTTACAATTTCATTCAATTTTTTTTATTTATTTTTTGATAAGCCATATCAACTCAAATTTGAATTTGAAATATATGGTGATGAGATTTGAGAATACATATATGGTTGACGTTTCATTCTTCCACATTTATTCACCATTCAATTACTCCGATCCTCCACCAAAACAGCAATTGAGAATAGTTGGCTGTAATTTATGATCACTCCATAATTTTTTTGTTAACAAAATAATAAAAATATTAATGTGAATTAATTATTGAGAATTTTGGTGATGGATAATATCACATGGGGGCGGGGGGGTTTTTTTTTTTTTTTTTGATAAATACGGGTGGGAATTATATATGTTGATAACTACTAAAAATGAGTATTTTTGGTACAAGTAATATAATATAGTATACAATGTAAGTTCCCAAAAAATGAGAAAAGGAAGCACATGGATAAGCACGTGTAAGACATCAGCAATAATCCCATGCATGATTTGTTTCAACTTTCAACTAACCAACCTCCCTTTTCTCTCTATAATATGAAAGAAACCCTAGATATATAACTTGTTTCTTTTCTTTACTACCTGATCATCAAGAAAGAAAAACAAAATAAAAAAGAAATACCCCATGCATAACAGAATTAGATAAAGTGGCCGGTGACCCCACCATTATCATTATTGAAATTTCCACCGAAAACTAATTACTCTTTTCCCGGCCCGCTGCACATTTTTCTATTTTTAGTAAGCTTCCAAATCATTATAAATACCCATGCAATGCATCTAAATCACCACCACCACCACCACCATTTCTTATACTGATTCTCATTCTCATTCTTTCTTTTAGCAGCAATTTAAATTATATAATAATGAGGTTCAGTGTCGTTTCTTTTCTGCTCATCTTCTTAGGAACCCTAATTATTTCTTGCCAAGCTGCTGCTGCTGCTGCTGCTACTTCTCCAAGAAACCTAGCTTTTGTCAGGACAAGGGGGTCCCACTTTGTTCTCCACGGATCACCATTTCTGTTCAATGGTTTCAACTCTTATTGGATGATGCATGTTGCTGCCGACCCTAACCAGAGGTACAAGGTTTCCGAGGTTTTCAGAGAAGCTTCTGCTGCCGGCCTCTCTGTCTGCAGGACTTGGGCTTTCAGCGATGGGGGTGATCTCCCCCTCCAAATTTCCCCTGGAACCTACGACGAACGTGTCTTTCAGGTAATATATATCCCCCGTTTTTTCTTCTTTTTTTTCAACGAATTAATAAATAATACTATATTTGGTATTGTTTTTTTTAATTAATATATATGATTGTGCTAATTAAAAGTAGTTAGTTAATGAACTGATGCATGCATGCATGCAGGGACTGGATTTTGTTGTGTCTGAAGCAAGAAAGTATGGGATTCGGTTGATATTGAGTTTGGTGAATAACTACAATGATTTTGGGGGCAGACCACAGTATGCCAAATGGGGTAGAAATGCAGGAGCACAGATCAATACTGATGACGATTTCTATACACATCCACTTCTCAAAGATTATTACAAGAACCACATCAGGGTATATATATTCTTGATATCGAGCATATATATATATAAATTAATTATTAGCTAATAATAGACGATGACGTTACCCGTATTAATACGTTTACTAAATAAATAATGTGGTGCGTGCAGAGAGTGGTGACAAGATTCAACACCATAACTAGAACTTTTTACAAGGATGACCCCACCATCATGGCATGGGAACTCATGAACGAGCCCCGCTGCCAAGCTGATTACTCTGGAAGAACTGTCAACGTATGTCCATTTAATTACTAATTCCTTGATTAGTCTTAATTAATTAATTAATTAATAATTATGTTTGAAACATATGTATATGTGCAGGGTTGGGTTGAAGAAATGGCAAGATTCGTGAAATCACTGGATAGAAAGCATTTGCTTGAGATAGGAATGGAAGGGTTTTATGGAGACACAATGCCTCAGAGGAAACAAGTCAATCCTGGTTACCAAGTTGGTACTGATTTCATTTCCAACAATCTTATCACTGACATCGATTTCGCTACCATACACGCCTACCCTGATATCTGGTAATTCTATATTAATGATTAAATTATTTTCCTAATTAAATGAAAAATATAGATGAAAATATATTTAGTTATATATAATCTGAAACTAATAACTTCTCACTGGCTCCTGTGATCACTGATCATATATATATATATGACTTGGAAAACACAAAAGTAATAATTAATAATAGAACCTCTTTTTCTTGTCCAAGAATTGGGCAGTTATTGAGTTAGTTGGTCATGTGGGCAGTTAGAAGGAATATTAATAATAAAGAAAAAAAAAAGGATGTGATGCTGAAATGTATTAATGCTTGCAAGAAATTGCGAAAAGGCGACAACAACTATTTTGAGTTCCAACAGTACTACTTTATAACTATATTTAGAAAATGCAATATATTAATAGATAGATGTCATTAATTAATTTGACTGCATCCATGATCAGGTTATCGGGTAAAAGTGAGAATGAGCAAATGGGATTCATGGAGAGATGGATGGCGAATCATTGGAACGACGCAAGAACAGTGCTGAAGAAGCCATTAGTAATTGCAGAATTTGGAAAGTCAAGCAAAGATGTGGGATTCAGTTTGAACGAGAGAGACTTGTACATGGGGAATGTATACAGAGATATATACAGATTTGCAAGAACAGGAGGTACAATGAGTGGAAGCTTGGTGTGGCAGCTGATGGCACAAGGAATGGATGAATACAACGATGGTTACGACATCGTCTTATCTCAAAGCCCTTCAACTGCAGGCATCATGTCCAGGCAATCACATGCCATGAATGCCTTGTCTCATTTGTTTTCAACTCATAATATTAATAATGCTAATAATAATGGTCCACATGCTCATGTGAATGGAGTCATGGTGACACGAGGACATCATCATCATCATGCGAAGCATGGTCATGGAAGAGGACATCATCAGAGGAAATCAAATATTGGTCATCTCCATGGAAAAAATATTAATCCTTGATTTAAATTCATAATTAATTTTTAATTTTTCAGAATAAGATATATATAGATATAAGATGGATGTCTCGATCTATAGATAGTAGTGTACTTGTTTTTAATAAGGTTCATTACTTGTAGCTGACAATGGGATATGGGAGAAAAATATTCCATTTATTTAATTTCGTTCCAAGTGTTATTGTAACTGTACGTTTCTTGTTATTCTATGTAATTCGTAATAATCAAATCAAGTTGTTTTTCTTTCATCGATCTCTCGCGTGCCTAGTAAATAATTCTGGATCGATATTATATATATATATATATATATATATATATATATATATATATATATATATATATATATATATATATATATATATATATATATATATATATATATATATATATATATATATATATATATATATATATATATATATACAATATTATATATATATTTTGTGTCAGAAATAAATACTCTACTTTATGTATATATATATATATATATATATATATATATATATATATATATATATATATATATATATATATATATATATATATATATATATATATATATATATATATATATATATATATATATATTGTTTTACTTAATTTGATGTATCATAATTAATATAAAAACAGTTTTTTTAGTAGACATAATAAATCTTATTTTGCATAAAGAGAGTTAGATCAGTGAATATATGGATAGACATAAATCACACATTTCATCAGGCAGTATGTATCGGTTTAATTTTGTACGTACTTTATTATTTCATATAGCCTAATCATCAAAATAAATTAATATCAAATTAGTATTATATATTTGTTTCATGAAGAATTAATATATATATTATATTGATTGATTATATATAAATTAATTATATATAATATTAATGTAAAGAAACTAACCACATGGAGTGCAACCATCAGCCATTTGCCAGATAATTTATAATTAATAATTAGCAGCACTCATTTTCAGGCAGATCTAAGGATTTTTAGTTGGATCCCTAAATTTCTCATATCGATCATCAACTTTAACTGTATAAACTGATTCATCATCCACATTCCACCCCCATTAATATTAATTAATTCAAAACAATGTCACATATGCATGCATGTATATATTTCTTCCGATCCTGTTGCACTCTGATCTGCTAAATTAATTAATTGTTACCAGATTTTCTTGAGCCCGGCCCCAATATTCCGTTAATTATTAACACATAACACAAAGAAACACACAGTACTAGCTACGTACCTGATCATGCATCGTCCTATAAATAACCGTCCAACTCTCCTCCATTTCCCGCATCTCAATCCTGATTTGATATTCTTCTTCTTGCTCATATATATTTAGTAAACCCCGTTTGATCAAGATCAAGAATATATATACAATATGGCTTTCTTGGTCAAAAGCTTTAGCACCACATGCGGTTTACTCTTTCTCTTCTTGCTGGCAAGAACCACTTTAGCTTCAGATTTTGTTCAAACTAGAGGAACACAGTTCATGTTAGACAACTCCCCGTTTCTTTTTAACGGATTCAACGCTTACTGGATGATGCACGTGGCTTCTGATCCAACTCAAAGGTACAAAGTTTCCAATGTACTTCGTGAGTCTGCAGCTGCTGGTCTCAGTGTCTGCCGCACATGGGCGTTTAACGACGGTGGTAGTCAAGCCCTCCAGATTTCTCCAGGTGTCTACGATGAAAATGTGTTTCAGGTAATTAATTATATTAAACCTTATTTAATCTCCCCATATTTCTTTAGTTGTAGTAAATCCTAATTACTATACTTTTGGTGTGGTTGCATGATGCATGCATATATGCAGGCACTTGATTTTGTAGTATCAGAGGCAAGAAAGTACAAGATTAGGTTGATTATGAGTTTGAGCAACAATTATCAAGATTTTGGTGGGAGAGCTCAGTATGTCAACTGGGCAAGAAATGCTGGGGTGCAACTAACCTCTGCTGGTGATGATGATTTCTACACCAATCAAGCTGTTAAGGGTTACTACAAGAATCATGTTCAGAAAGTACTAACCAGGATCAACACAATTACTGGAGTTGCTTATAAAGATGATCCTACAGTTATGGCTTGGGAACTCATTAACGAACCTCGTTGCCAAGCAGACTACTCCGGCAACACCATCAACGTAAATCCATAAACTTCTTTTATATATGTATATATTCTCCCTTTTTTGTCTTTCTTTCTTGTTGATAAACCTATATATATAACAGGCTTGGGTGCAAGAAATGGCCACACACGTGAAATCCATCGACAAAAAACACCTGCTGGAAGTTGGCATGGAAGGATTCTACGGAGATTCGGTTCCAGACAGAAAACAATACAATCCAGGTTATCAAGTTGGCACAGATTTCATCAGCAACAACCTCATCAAGGAGATTGATTTCTCAACTATCCATGCGTACCCCGATGCCTGGTAAATATACTAACTAACTATCCCTAAAAAAAATTTATCATTTCTCATTAAGCCATATATATGTTATAATTAGTCCTAATTGGGTTCGGACTACGTACATACAGGCTATCAGGGCAGAACGATGATGCTCAGATGGGATTCATGCGAAGATGGATGACAAGTCATTGGACAGATTCTCGTACCCTTTTGAAGAAACCAATGGTTTTCACTGAATTCGGAAGATCAAGCAAAGATCCAGGGTTCAGCATAGCATCAAGAGATTCATTCCTCAATGCTATTTACAGTAATATATACAGTTTGGCAAGAGGTGGGGGAATTGGAGGAGGCTTGGTTTGGCAAATTGTGGCTCAAGGAATGGAATCGTATTCCGATGGGTATGAGATTGTCTTGTCTGAGAATCTATCAACAAGCTCCATAATTAGCCAGCAGTCACGCCAAATGACAGCTCTTGAACACAAGATGACCAGGCCATGATAATACTTCATATCAATTCATGGTGGATATGACTTCATTAACTGCTTTTTTAACTTGATCTATGCATGATTTCCAAAGGGAAATTTGTAATAACTATATATGTCATAAGTTGGATAAACTCCAATGGTTAATGTTAATTTGTTTTGTTAATCTGAAAAACTACTGTAACTTTTTCTGTTTAATAATGACTGGTATTGTTTTCAATATCATTTTCTTGTCAACTTTTTGTCCAATAAAATGGCATCCAGAATTATTAAAAGGATACATCAGAGACCTCGATTAACCAGTTCGAAAAGCTAACTTCAGCATCATCTTACATTTTACTGCTATTTGTTTGGAATAATATCCAGTGTGGGTTTTCCTATCTTAATCATATCCAAGAAAGTTAATTAACTTCCCACAAACTGTAAATTACTCACTATCACATAAAAGTTCGAAGAAATAGGCCATTTTACGACACAATTGAAGTACTATGACGCAATCAGCGAGCACAGAAAACAAGTAATCTACAAGTAAGCTCGTTTCATCATTTACTGGCATCTATACTGTTTTTACTCGTCAACCATGCATCGATTTCCAACCAATAAAATTTGACAGCAAATGAAGTAATAGAACAGGTTAACACCATTAACCACATTGAACAACTGTTGTTTAAGGCTCAAATTATAGGTAAAGGAATTAACTGAAGGAAGCAAATTAATACACTTGATTCTGACACTGTACATAGAGCGATTGGAATGGACAATATCACCTCAAATTTTTATTTCCTGTCCCATTTAAAGGGTTCTACATGTTTCTAAGAATACAATGAATGAAATTTAATAAGCAAATAAAGAAAAGGTAGACAAAAAATAGTCTATACCACACTATGCTACAAACAAGATTATATGCTATGCAACAACACAACTCACCAAGCACCAAAAAATGCCAACTTTCTTTTTTTCTCCCATCCACAACAGATGTTAACAACAAAAATAGCTATTCTACTGACTTTGATCTGTACCTTTAACACATATTGTAAAGAGACAAAACAAGATATATATGCAACGCCAGCAACTACAGCAAGTCCATTAGCTGGGGCTGCTCAGTTTTGGATTTCGTTTGGCCTGGACTTCCCCTCCCTCTTCCTCGAACTCCTCTACCAACAGCATTCGTTGGAGGCGGAGCAAGCCTTAGTGCAACATGCTCATTCTTGCTAGGAGCAAAAATGGCTCCCAAATTTGTTGCTTTCTCGGTGGAAGAACCAGGAGGCGAAATGCCAACATTTGGCTTCAAATACCCAAGAGAGTTCTGAGAACCGAGTCCATCAATGCTACCGCCAACATTTGGTGATGAACTAATTCCTTGATTTTGGCTCTTGGACTTGCTTGAAGTTTGCGTGCCAAAGTCCCACGCTGCAGATTGAGAGCTCAAACCATTGGTGGTAGTTGCATTATTACTGAACCCATATTTATTAATCGATGGTGCAATAGTGCCATTGTTGGGGACGCTTGTGGGGCCACTAGACCGGGGTGGCCAGTTAGCAAAAGGATCTATATCATCTAAAGTTGAATCTGATGCGCCTTTGTTTCCGTTTGGGGTTTCGAAGTCGCCAAATTGAGATGCAACTGTTGATGAAGATCGAGGTGGCCATTCAACATCAACTGCAGGACATGAAGAAGGCAGTTGTTGATTGGGGGCAACAGATGTGGCCGAGGGTGTGGAATATCTCGAGTTGCCTTGAGCAGGCTGATTTGGTGGGGGTGCAGGCTGAGAGGTTGATGTTGTAGTTGAAGACTGGACGGCTTTTGGAGCTGCCCTTGCAGGTACCCAGTCTTCGTCCCATGACGAACTGCGTCTTGTACCGGATGGAGCAGTTGAAACAGTTTTATTTATTTGTGCAGATGTATGACCCTCAGCTGCATGTGAAGGTCTTCTTACCTCAGGAAGTCCAGAATCGGTCAAAGTCACTCCTCGTTTTTCTTCTATTTTCCTGTAATCAAACCCGGAAATCAAATTATGTAGCGTAGATACATGAACATATAAATTGGTGTAATGATGCAAGCCTGATAGCTGTACATGTCAAATGAAACTACAACCTGAAAATATTTGAATTACGATGTAATGAGACGTGGGGAGTATTGTGCAAAAGATGGTAGTTCTACCTTAATACATCCTTGACAAAAAGCATGTACTTCGCAAACTGCTGAACATTTAACTGTTGGGTTATGAGAAGGGGTACGAGTAGTGGAAGAACATGCTCCGCCACAAATTCAATGCCATGCTGGTACAGAGGAACAAAAATGGACATGATAAGGTAAGAGTGAGTATGATTATCCAGAGCTCTTGAGCTACTGCCAACAGTGGTAAAATTTAAAAATCACAAACCTGTTTCAATACTGAGTTTGCAACCCCAAGGGTACACACAAGTGTTGGAGCAGAATGATCAACAGCAGTACATCGTTGGATAGTCTGCAAGATTTCTAAAACGGCACTCTTGTCTAGTATGTGAACCATCTCTCCAAAACACAAGAGAGAATTCACTCTCACCTGCCAACAGAAGAAAAAACTACCTTTTAGATTGATGAATTAGCTCTAGCACCACCTACGATGGTGCATTACTGATTATCCTATCGTTCACAAGCCTACTACATGTCTCAATTTATTTGTAAGAGGAAGAAAATAGTCGAAAAGATTCACAATGTTTTCAATCATGTCACAGATTCCACAAGAAAATCAACTTTTACATGCATCGTATAGTTGGAATTTTCAAAACAGCAAGATCACATACCGCAGCAACAGTTGTTTTAAGTGCCAGACCATGAACACGAGGCAAAACAAGTTGCTTGACTAGCTGCAAAAAGAAATGACATATTTAAATCTCTAAGTAGCCAAAAAAACACCAACAAGAATGCAACTAGCAATCACCTGAACATCCAGTTTTTTTGCAAGCGTAATAGTCTTTTTGAGAACTTCCTCTTGCAAACGAGCATCAGTATCATCATAAGCCCGAACAAGCATGGGAAGAACATGTGAAATAAGGTGTTCCTGACTAGCCTGCCAGGTATACAAGAAATATGATCCCACCATACGTATAAGCCTCAAATTAAGAAAACAATACCATTAATGTTAATATTTGCTTTTAAAAGATAGAATGATAATCTACATCTTCCCCTGTTTTATGTGCTATTATGGTCTCTTTCTCAACTTGAAAAAGAGGCCAGATCTATACAACTTAGAAAAAACAAGTGTTCGGAAAAAAAGTCGAGTACATTCTAAGATTTCATGAACAGCATGAACTTGAGTTTTTATTTCTAATCTAACACTATCTTTTGTTAGATTATTATACGGTTGATTTTGATTGGATTTTAATGGATAATTTTAATGTGCGCTTTCAAAGGAATAATTCTTCTTCTAATAGCATCGCAATTCCATGAAAACAGTCGACGTCGAGCTGTAAGTCATCAACATGCTGAGAAACTAATGGGTTCACTTAACCCAGATGAATTTACAGAAAAAAAAACGCATTGTGTGGCAGTAATCATGTGCAGTAATGGGTTTAACAGATAATTCCATTACCTTGTTGATAATAAGCTCGGCATGCTTCACAAGTAGCAATAGTGTTTCTCCTGAAGCCGTAGTCAAGACAGGAACAAGAGCGGGTAGGGTTGATAGTTCAAAATCATTTTTGTCCTGCAGCAGATTTTGAAGGCATAAGCCTGATAGTAGTCTTGGAAAGGTCTTTAAAATCGACATGTAAATAATAACACATATCCTAGAGCAGGCAAGTTCATCAGTATGTTACAACATTTGCCTTAGAGCCTCTTCATGTATCATAAATGAAGAACCCAGTTGTAAGCATCTGGCACCTCATTTTTTTTCTAATCTAAGATCATTTGTAACATCTGCATATCAATAAGCATAATGATATAGCCCCACAATATAATTTTGTTCCAATTTCCAGAAGAAAAATAAAACATTGGTATAGGCCCAAAGAAACTCACACATTATCCATCATGTAAAATGTACGAACACAAAAACAACTTCAATTTCAACAAGAGATTATAACCATGCCAAACTTGAGAATTCAATTATGAAATCATATAGTACCTGGGACTCCGCTATTGTCAGAACCATAGGCAGAATCATAGGTTGCATTACCAAATTTCTGAGTTCTGCACAAAGTGGGGGGAGAACCTGTATGCAGAATGTTAAATCTGAGTTCAATTTCCAAAACTATGCGAACACAATATAAATATATAATCGGAAAGAGTATATTGAGCCATTCATTACACCCTCACGACCAGCATAACCAACTTCAGTAAAAGAAATCAGAGCCTATTTAAGACATCATGTTGTGCCTAATGTAAGAGATACATTGTAGGCTATAACGGAGCACAACATTTGATGATGGAATACACTCAATTAAGATCAAGTGTGTAAATCAATTAATCTCCAAAATCTTTTCTTAAACAATTACCGAGTAGCATTGGAAAATCAGTAGTGACAATAAAATAAGGAAAATTGACTCTACTGAATACTGTCAACAGAAAGGACGAAATGCAAACCTTATACCGCAAAACACGGGGGTCGAAATCTTTCCACATGTCTGATAATGCTTTTAGAAATTCAGATTTTTGCATGTTATCTCTCTCCTGAAGCAATCAGAGGCTTGTTCAGATATCATATTAAATATAGTGTATCAAGCGACTTTCTGAAGAAACATTTAAAAGATTCAAAACTGGTTTAACAGACAAATTGCATACAAGCATATGATCCAGGAAACGAAGAGCCCGCAACCTAGTATCCTCCCGAAAAAAAGATGAACCTGCAAATGGAAACAAATATTCGGTAAAAAAAATAATCATTAAAATGAGGTCAAATATTTAGCTGCCAACTGAAAATTTTGGCCTAGGCTGCCAACTCACACTAAAACAGATAGCGTGAAACCAAATTAAACTACTGACTGACTGATTGTTTTAACACTAGTGATTCCAGTGTTAATCCTAAGCAACTAGCACATGCACACAAAAGAAAATTTACACATCCAGTGATCGCAAAAAAGATAAGAATAGAGCTATAACAAAAAGAGACCAATCATAACCTGTAAAGTCCAATGCTGTTGGCCTCGAAGAGTCGTTTGCAGAAAGCATTCTCTGCAAATCTGGAAGTAGCTCCCTCGGAATGGTGGAAAACACCTCACTCGTCAGGTAAGTCAGACTATTCATATACTGCAAAAAAATAGCGAACAAGAACAATTATTCACTAAACAAACACATGTTTATCAAAAACAAAATTTATAAGAACCAAACAACAACACAATTATGTCAGGACAAATATCCATCTTAATTTCTTTCTTCTAGTTCTTTAATTACTTCCTATAAAATACATGGAGGTTTAAAATGTCATCAGAGGTAAGACAAATTCAAGAAATCTATTTACATACAAGAAACATAAACTTTACCAAATGAGGAATTTCCTAACTATACACCAAAAGAGGAGATGCATAGCAACATTATATTCATAAAATAAACCTCAAAAGATGGATGTGTATATAATTAAGAATTAAGATAGATAAAAACAATATATTTGCTCCTGTCCAAGCAAGTCAAAATATAAATGATTTTGCCTGTTACATAGACCATAAGAATTAAAACACATCAAAGTGCAAAGCACAGAATACTGGATCATATAATTTAACAAATCTATAATAAGCAATGGTAAGCTATTTCCAAGTATCAGATGCAAGAAAATCATTCAGTAACACGACAAGGAGATGTAAGTGTACCATTTTCACATTGTTGTGGCAATCAAATAAAGGCTTCCGAGCTATCAAGTGGTAGGCAAGGCACCCAAAACTGAAAATATCTGCTGCACATCCAACTGAAGATGCTTTATTTCTAACCAATTCAGGAGCGGTGTAGTTTATTGATGGCTGCAAGGGCAGTATAGAGTCTTCTACATCGTATTCCTGTTAGATTAAGCAGGTCATAATATAATGTTACATACCATTCGAGTTTATGCAAAACCAGATAGCCTCAGAAAGAAAAATGAATAAACACCTAGTAACAGAGCACTAAAAATTGCCCCAGAACAATCTGGAATAATTGTCTACTAATGGAAAGTCATATCAAGTAAGACAAAGCAGACACTCTGTTTGCAGGTATTCTCCATAATCCATCCAGAGATCCTGCAACTTACTGGCCCCTTTTACAAAGTAACAATACAGTAACCACTCTCCATGGCACTGATCTAATCCTAACATTAGGCACATCACATTTATATGGTCCTTTTCATTAACAGCATTTAGCTCTTCTTTCGTTCTTTCACAAGGAGCTGAATGATATATCACAATATAGGTTCCATGGACAAACCAACCTAAATCAGAAAATGTGGAATATATCTAGAGAAGGCACAAAATCAAATTCAAGAAGAATTAAGATAAACACATTTATATTTACCAAGTTCAACGATTCTAATACTCACAGCATAATGGAATGCCTGCATGCTGGCAGAATCATTTGAGGACTGATCTGTTGAAATTGCAAAACCAAAACCACCAAGCTTCCAAGCTCCATTTGAAGTAAGGAGGACACTCTGCCACAGAAAAAATGGTTCATTTCAGTAAAACAATAAAACATGCCTTCTAAGACAGAACCCCACCAAGTAAACATAAACATTTTAATTCTCATTCGATGAGCCAAGCTCTATGAGAAATAATATTATGAATAGAATATGTTTCAATAACATGATGTCCATTTGGCAGCAACCATGTAAAATTGTTTCTCATTCAATTCAGACATATATTAAGTACAAGGCAATTCACAGTTCCTCGTCATGATCTGAGAAGTTCAGTTCTACCAGATGGAAGGAAAAATGACAGGAAAAAAAAAGAAAAACATAGACAGGAGACACAAATGGTGCAACACATTTTTCCTCAAAATCAAAAGGCTAATTTAGAGGTTGAAAAATCTATTTGTCGAAAATAAAAGGGAATTAAGTAAGAATGAAGTACAAAACATAATGCATAAACATTACTCAAATCTATATCTTTAAAATAGAAATCACAACCTCAGGTGATATAGCCCTGTGGATAAGGCGTGCATTATTGTGAAGGAAGTCCAATGTCTCTGCAATCTGGAGCAGACCATGTTTCACCTCCAACAATCCCATTTCCTGCAGCAAAATATAGATAGATCATTCACAAGTTCTTGTGGGAATGGGAAAAGCACAAAATTAGATAACATGGTAACCCAACTCCAACAGAATTGATAACTTCCCATCAAGCAGCAAGAAGAATGCTTGAATTTTTACTTCCAAACCAAGATAGGCAATAAGAACGGATGAGTACAAGGAAGTTTGATATTGCTAATACTACTATGCTAGTGGAACGCATCAGAAATCCTTCTACACATTCCGAGTCAATGACAAAACTTCTCACTTCGCTGGTGGCAGGAATGACTCGTTCCTAATATAAGTTACACCGGTTTATGTTATATTGAAACTTTAGAATCTCATAGGCATACAAACACCAGTAAAACCACATCCTTTACTAATGAGATGATTGATCACAATTTACATAAAGGAATTCCAATAGCTGAATTCAAACCCTCCAATTATAGCATTCTGGTTGACAGCAATAGGTGGTTATGCCTCTGCTAATACTAGTGGTAATAGGAATTTACTACAGCCTGTCCTATAAATAAAAATGACAAAATTCTCAAGATCTCCAATTTTTTTGCCAACAAAACACAATCTTACTTCAATTGTCTTCCGCCCTCTGCATTGAAGTTTCTTCTCCAGTATGGTTAGCTCAATGGCATCAATCTAAATACACCGAACTAAATTTGTTCTATTTCATATAGCTCCGAACATTTAATTGGTCTAAATTCAAGCAAAAACTACTGTCCAAGGACTAAACCTTCAACTTCACAAAAACCTAAATTGAAATTGAAAGCCCATACCATTCCTTTGAGCTCCTTGGGCACTTTGGGAATATTCTCCAAATTCCCCAGTGTATTCGCCGCGGATGAAAACAGCGGCTCTGTGACCATAGACATGGCATTTTTACTTTCATCCAGCGCCTGGACAACGTGAACCACCCCAGGGTGCCGCAGCCTCACGAGTCGAGCGGCGTCTGCCCGAATTACATCCAAAAACGCATCCTCCGCGGCTTTGGACAGCCCGGCCCGCTGCCGTGACTCTGATAATGCCTTCTTATCCAACACCCAAACACACACGGTGGGGTAGACGGCAGGCACGTGGCCGTCGCGTGACTTGGCTGAGTACAATTTCCAGGCAAGGCCGGGGCCTGCGGAGCCGATCTGATCGAAGAGTTCGTAGTCCTGCATGGCTCTAGGCAAACCAGTTACTTCCTGCACGGTGTTTTGAACGGTCTTCTCGATGACGGCCGATGCCTTAGCGAAGGCCTGTGTTAAGGTCTTCATGTTGATGGACATGGTAGCCGCTTTGCGAGTTAATCGAGGGATTAAAATAATTGCGTCGGTGCCGGCTGCGGAGGCGGGAAGTGGTGGTTAGTGGTGGTGGAGGAAGAGATTGGAATTTTGAGATGATCGGAGTCCAGATCTCACCCCTCTCTGTCTGTCTCTCTCTCTCTAGTTGTTGAAGAAAGAGAAAAGACCTGTACGTATTTTGTTTATTCTATTTGGCGTGGAAAAATCGAAAAGAAGTAAATGCCACGTCGGAAATTGGTAGGGGTGGAAGTTCAGTTTTAATAGTATTAAATGAAAATATATAACTTTAGCCCCTTATGTGCTGTTATTGCTAAAGTTACCCCTCACCAATTTGCTAATAGTCCAGACTTGAGGGGTTAAGACTGCAATATTTTGATTTAATAGTCAAAAGAGGAGACTTAGTTGGGCTTCTGGTAATTGGTATCCAGCCCAAAGTTGACTAGTCAAGCCCGTCTGCCTACCATCCATTATCATCATAATTCATAACCCATTAATAAAGGTATGGGTCCTAGTTCCAAAATCTGATAGTGGGACACTCTTTCTCTCTCCTCCTCTTTCTCTCTCTCTAGATATATATATATATACACATTGAGACACTGCACCAAGATAAGCACCATTGTTCCACCTCTCCGATCTTATGTACTCCCTAACTTTTGTTCCCTCAGCTCTATTCCAGTTGCTCGCTATATTCGTCCTCTGTTTCCTCACTGCACCCTCCTCAGCGGCCATATGCCACGTGGACGATGAAACCGGGTTATTGGGTTTCAAGTCGGGTATCAGAGCCGACCCATTCGGCATGCTATCCTCATGGATACAGGGCACAGACTGCTGCAAATGGAACGGCGTCACATGCCTCTCCGGTCACCGGGTCACATCTTTATCCCTCGCCGGTCGACCTAACAATCTCACCACCACCTTATCGGGTACAATCTCCCCTTCTCTCTCTAAACTCCACCACTTGGACGGAATTTACTTCCAGGATCTTAAATTTTTGTCCGGCCCTTTCCCCAATTTCATCTTTAGCCTGCCCAAACTTTTGTACGTTTACATCGAAAACAATAACCTTTCCGGTTCAATTCCCGCGAATATCGGTAAGCTGGTCCAACTGGAAGCACTAAGCCTGGAGGGGAACCGGTTCACGGGAACGATCCCTAGTTCAATCGGCGATTTGACTCGGTTAATTCAGCTCAAACTCGGCAGCAACCTCCTCACCGGCACCATACCTCTCAGCATTCAGCGCCTCGTGAGGAACCTGACGCTACTGCACTTGGAGAGGAATCGATTGTCCGGGGCAATACCGGATTTCTTTTCGGGTTTATCTGAACTCAGAAGTATTAAGCTTTCTTACAATAAATTCACAGGGAAAATTCCGGTGAGCATTGCAGCACTAGCACCGAAACTGGGCTATCTTGAGCTAGGGCATAATTCCCTGACCGGCCAAATCCCTGATTTTCTCGGAAAATTTCACGCCCTCGACACGTTGGATCTCTCGTGGAACAATTTCTCAGGAACAGTTCCAAAAACATTTGCAAATCTGACAAAAATCTTCAATCTTGATCTCTCACATAACAAGCTAGTGGATCCATTTCCAGAAATGCGCGTCAAAGGCATCGAATCCCTCCATTTGTCGTACAATAATTTCCATTTAGTAAGCATTCCTCAGTGGGTTACCACCTCTCCGATCATATACTCTCTGAAGCTAGCCAAATGTGGAATCAAGATGAAATTAGATGATTGGAAGCCCACAGAGACTTACTTCTACGACTACATTGATCTTTCGGAGAACGAAATAACGGGAAGTCCCGTGAAGTTGCTGAACAGAACTGATTATTTAGTTGGATTCTATGCTTCTGGTAACAAATTGAAATTCAATTTGGAGAGTATGAAATTAACCAAGACTTTGAAGTACTTGGATTTATCTCATAATCTGGTGTTTGGGAAGGTGCCTAAGGCGGTTTCTGGGCTGACCGAGTTGAACGTGAGTTACAATCACTTGTGCGGACAATTGCCGCCAACAAAGTTCTCAGCTCGTGCGTTTGCTGCGAATGACTGTCTCTGTGGTTCGCCGTTGCCGAAATGCAAAGCTTGAAGATGATCGATCATCTGTCTGTTTGCCACTGCCAAAAAACGTTCTTGTTTTTTGGGTTAATAATAAAATCCCATGACCAAAATATTGTATACTTGAGCTTTGTTTCTTGTTGTGGATTATGTTTATTTATATATATGTTGTGTACAAGAAGATAGTCCTCTTGATTATTACGGTGGATTAAAATTTACTTTCAGTGAAGCTATTCAAAACCATTATTACATTCATATCATTTCATCTACTTACAACCAACTTTCATTTTTTCAAATTTATTTGCTTCACTTTTCTTACGGTATAGAATTAGTAGGAAATTAAATAAAGTGAAAATTAAATTATTACGAGTTCAAGGGCCTCAAAATTGTAAGTGAAAAATATGTTGTATATAGCCCAGAATTTACAGCCCAGTCCCAATAACATATAAAACAAATTGTAATAAAAGCCCAAGATTTATAGCCCAAAGCCCAGATTCTTTTTCTCCTCCAATCTTGACTGAGCTCTCTCGTCTCACTCTCTCTCTATTCTCTCTTTCTCTCTCTCTCTCACCAAGCTTCCAACCGCAAAAGTCAAGATTGATTGTATTTTGTCAAGATTTTGCTTCATTTCCAGATTAAACTCCAAATCGGTAAGCTTTTGTTTTATTTCAAGATGTTGTATTTGTTTAATCGATTATCGAGTGTCGTGTGCTATTAATACGTAATAATCCAATTCATCCCATTAAACATCTAGTTAGTAGCTTTTTTATTTTTAGTTTTTCTGCAAGAATATCTTTTTTGTATCCACTATTAGGAGCTTAGTGGTGAAATAATTATACCTAATTATGATATGGAAGAGGTTAAAAGACATTGGATTGATGGGACTGAGCATTTCTATGAACTGAAATTAGTTCTCTATGGAGATAACAGCTAGTTGTGAATTGTGAAGGTCTATTAATAAAAATGATTAATAGCTAAACAAACTAGAAACTTTGTTTCTGTAGCATTGTGGCTCTATGTCATGTTATGTTTCCTTATTTCTACGGCAAAATAGTGTCTTGTTTCGTTTACAAAGTTCGTCGATATACACTATTTGCCCAACGGATAGAAGGTATTAGAGAGGTTTAGTTAGTTCTTGACTTCTTGTTCTTAAATTTAGTTGTTTTTGGTTGTTGGTAATATAAGAAATTGCATGGCACATTCATCATTGCAGTGGAGAGTACAAACGTGCTGCGTGTTTTTAGAAGTTCATTATTTTCGTTTCATCTTGAATTTTGAACTAGTGGACTTTATCATGTTAGCTGATGGTTGCAGTACTATTATGAAAATAAATCTGCAACTTCTTACATTCTTGTCATAGACACTGATTCCTACAGTTCCTTTGTTCTGATTTTCTTGGTCCTCATTGTAAAGTAATTGAATGTCTAAATATCTCATTTGCTTATACTTTAACTGCTTATGTAATAGTCCGGTAAAAATGTTTTTTTTTTCCTAAGAACTAACATATATATGGTTGGTACTTTGGCAGGATCAGCCAATCTAAGAAAATGGACAGTGAAAAGGAGGAGCGTATTTCTATAAAGATAAAGGTTTTGTTCTTTGCCCGAGCAAGAGATCTAACTGGAATGACAGATATGTCCTTGGAAGTTTCACCGGGTACAACTGCGCTCGGTTGCCTAGATAAGGTTATTACAAAATTTCCAGGCCTTGAAGAGATCCGTAACTGTATGGTACTTGCCCTAAACGAGGAATACACTCCCGAGTCTACTGTTGTTAAAGATAGAGATGAATTAGCTCTTATACCTCCTATTAGTGGTGGCTAGATATCCTCTCTGTCCATGCTTATGTTAGTGGAATGTACTTGTATTATATGATTTATCGCAATCATGCGTGCATATTACGAATACTTTTGTATGTCCCCAGATTAATGAAGTTTGATGAGATATCCAGTCCGAGAAATCAAACAAAGAATTTGTGTATTACACATCTTTCTGGTTTTCAATTTGAGGTTTGTATGTGATTTATTTAACACATGTACGAGATGTTTCATCTTTGTTTAATGACTTCATGATGAAGAAGCAGATTTCAGCAGGTAAAGTATGATGATTTTATTCACCGGAAAACGAATCCAATGACAAACAGCAGAATTGAAATAAATATATTTGACTTTTCGATACAGAGCCAATGAAGCAGAAGCTTTCAAATGTTACAAGGCACAAAGAAACTAGTAAACACACACATAGATTATACAGTAAAATACCAAAATTTACACATATAATATAGTCTTAAACTTGACAAGCACAGTCTCCCCTGTCTTCGTGTACAACAATTGATGGTCTCATCTAAGACTCATTACAGGCCAGTTGTTGGACGAACCAAGAGCAGGATATGAAGGCCGAATCATGGGCACCCTTTTCACAACTGAGAAAGCTTCATTCAGACGAGCAGCCCTGCTCATTACCTGAGATACCTTCTGCAAATTAAAATTTACAAATGGTGACAAACATAATTACACGAGGAATTAACAATGGATTTATTTAACACTAAACATATATGCCCTCAATCCATATGCTGAAGAGGATATATCAAGAAAATCAGATCGACAACAATAGTGTAATCAATGCATCAACCACCATGTGTGTGCATTAAATAGCTTAGAGATCTTCTGAGTAATTTCTTCCAGACAAGAAATTGATTTGTCTTGTAAACTTATACATGCTCACATATGAATGCAAAAGCTGATACATCAAGAAAACAGACAATAACAAAATTCGATGCATCAACCACCATGCTTATGCAATAAATCGCCAAGAACTCTTCTGAGGTGTGTAATTTCTTCCAGATAAGAAACTGATTTTGTACAAATCCAAACTATGGAGGACAAAAGAAAACTTATACAAAGAAAACATGCATAAATAGACCGTTCTCAATTATAAGACAACTCAGTTATTCTTCCCAGGTTATCGAGTCTCTTGAAAAGTTGTTATGAACACAATAGGCTACAGTGTAAATGGACATTGGTTAACCAGGATTTTAAACTGCCACTTCCGATATTTCAATGGCATGTGATCAACTAAGAAGAGTTTACTACAAAGAAGAAAAATGATAAACTTACTTTACTGTCTTCTTGCTGAACAATTTCCAAAGCTATTAGTATTTAGTATCAACATACACGCAATTCAACAAACAAGAAAATCTCAAAGCTAGAATCACATATGGCTAGGAGACAAATGAAGTCATAAAAACCATACTCGTCGCTTAATTAAACTAAGTACAAGCTTATCCCACAAACACAATCATATTTCAAGAAAAAGTAAGCAAAAAACAGAGATGATAATAATTTTAGCTGTCAATTCTTCCTAGCTAAATCAGACAGTTATCCTCTGGATATTCCTGCATATTCTACACTTTCACCACATATTTGCTCAACAAAATCGACTAAGATCACTAAAGTGACACACAAACAAACAGTGAGATGAATTAGATAAGAAAGCACTGACCTTATCATCAACAGTAACCTTAATCTCCAATCCCCTAGTTTTCTTCTTCATCTTGTACAACCTGCGGCCCAAAATCAGAAACCCCATAACAGCAGCTGCAACAGAGACTGTCCACACAGGACTCATTCTAAACACACAATACTTGAGAAAATCAATCGGCATCTTCCACCACACTAAGCTCCTCTTTTCAATCTCACCACTTTTCTTGCTTACAACTTTGTCTCCACTTCCAATTATCTCAGCTCCATTTTTCTCTTCACCTAAAACCACTGACTCATCGTGCAAATTCGCGTTACCATCCACATCTGCTTGATAATTCTCCGCACCGTCACTAAGTTCAGCAGGATCCACTTCAATTCCACTTGAACCCGGATTAAACTTCCCCAAATCCTCCTCCGCCTTTCCCTCCTTGTCCTCGATTATTTCAGCAGCAACTCCTTCAAATGTTTGTTCATTTTTCTCGTTTTGAGAAAACCCCATGTCACTAAATTTGCGATCTTCGGAGCGCTCGCTGCCGGAATCAGACCAAAATTCACCGGACTCCTTATGAAGGTACCGGGTCGGATCCTCCTCCAACCCGGGATCAATCCAACTGGGATTATCGGACAGAGCCGATTTATCATCCTCCGGGTCCTCCAGGTAACGATTGTGAGATTCTAAAGAGAAATAATTAACCTGAATTAAGCCTCCACCAGAATCAATTTCGTCGAACGAGTTAGCGGACTCGGTGAAGCTAACTGGAGCGGGGACCGATTCAGAATCGGAGTTGGATAGGAGGAGTTCCCAATCCTGGAAGTCATTTTTAGCCTCAATAATATCCATATGAGCTCTGTGGCTGATTTCGACTCAGTGGAATCGAAACGAAACGTGACAACTGAGAAGTGAATACACAGCAGCCAGAGAGTATAGAGAGAGAGAGAGAGTAGAGAGAGAGAGATGGATTCCTTTCTTAAAGGGGAAAGGGGAAAATTCCAATAGGTTGTGGTTGATAGGATATTAATGGCAATTCATAACTAAACCTTCACCCCCAAATCTCACCTTAATTCTTTCAATCAGACCTAACCCTATTCATTTGTGCTACTCTATTACTAAATCACTATTACAAATATTGATTATTGATGTACACTTAAATTAATAATGTCCTCTAATTAATTTACTATAGTTTGACACGGTTAATCAGTACTTCTTTCAAGTAGACCTCTAATTAATTAATTAATTTATTTATTATTGAATAGGTCACTAATATATATGTATATTGTATACCACTATAAGTTTTGTAATATATGATCGGATCATAGGAGTAATATAAGTTTTGTAATTATTTATTTCATAATTAATAATAGAGCGACCTACTTGATTGGGCCATATGGGCCCTTATAAAATAAATAATAGAGCGAATTGGGCCCATAATAAGCCCATCTTTCTTTTAATTGCCTTGGACATCTTTTTCTTTTATTTTTATTTTTATTTTCTGGTACGAAAGATAATTCAAAAGAATGATGTTTAATTTGTTTACAGATTCAACAGTACAGCTGTTGTTTTATTTATATTCCATATAAAAGCAGTATATATGTTTTAATGTAGTAATTAATCGTCCACATTTATCACACAATATTTTATGATCTTGTCATTATCAAATATTTTCTTCATTACAACATTATGCATCAATTGTAGGCCGAATATAAATAAATTCATTCTCTTCAACAAAATTAATATTCATACATCATAAAATTAATATAATGGTCAGTCCTCTGTGTATTAGCTTGTGTGCCATATT
This sequence comes from Erythranthe guttata, assembly GCF_000504015.1. The sequence goes on from NW_012194849.1 coordinate 136,169, forward strand.
TACGTGTCATTTCTTCACTAGCAAAGCTGCGGAATTACCATTCGATACACATTATACGCCTCTCTGGGGAGGCGATCATGTTTCTGTTATCGACCAACGAACACAAGTTCAGATTAAAATCGATCCAAGATCTGGTAATTCATTTCCCATTTTTTTTTTTCTTAATACTAATATACATTTCATCTAACTTTAATCATACATTTGTTACAGGAGGTGGATTCAGATCAAAACAACCATATGGCTCCGGCTTTTTCCAAATGAGCGTCAAAATTCCATCAAACGCTAAAGGAATTGCTACTACATTTTACGTCAGCATATAATTTCACCCTTTACATTATCATACTTTTTTCAGCATTTTTTAATTCAATTATACATGATTTTTCTTTTTTTCCCTGCATGTTATTCAGTTGACTTCAACACCTGATAATATTCAAATGAGAGAAAGTAACAGCAATCACGACGAACTCGATTTCGAGTTTATTCTCAACGAAAAAGGACGCTACGTATTAAACACTAATGTGTTTGCACAAGATTCAGGCAACAGAGAGCAACAGTTCAATCTCTGGTTTGATCCTTCTTCCCAATTTCACAATTACCAAATCCTATGGAATCAACACCAAATTGTGTAAGTAATTATTGCGTATTCTACCATTTCAATTTATTCAATGTTCTTCTTATAATTAATTTTTTACCTAATTAATCATGTTTTTTTTTTTGGTAGATTCTACATAGATAGAATACCAATAAGGGTGTTTAAGAATGAGATAGCAATTGGGGCAAGATATCCAAGTACACCGATGTACGTACATGCAAGCCTGTGGAACGGGAGTCAATGGCTTGGACCGGTTAATTGGAGATCAGGACCATTTTACGCTAATTATCGTGGGTTTGCAATCAACGGCTGTGATTACTCCAATTCCAATCCGAATAAATGCAACTCCTTACGATATCCTTGGAATGCACAGAATAACTGGCAACTCGACCCACACCAACAAATGGTTTACCAAGCTACCAGAAATAAGTACATCATATATGACTATTGCAAGTCCGACAGATCATCAAATTTCCCAGAATGCCGAGTTCCTTCTTAAATCGTGTTTTTACGTCCTAGATATTTTTTTTTGTGAACCAATTTATCTTATTCTTAATTACGAGATTATGAGGATGTTATTTATAAGTGTACGCATAATTTCTGCTGATCCAAAATTAATAGCTTTTCATTTTTTATTTATTTACTGCATATCTAACTCAACAAAACAACAACTGTACTGGTTTTATTCCATATAAAAGCACACACATTGTGTTTTAATTTTACGTAGTCATCATCCACATTAATCAGACAATATTTTCACTTGTTTGCTGTATAATGTTTGGAAATGTATATTTAATGCATGTACATGCAATTAGTAATTTAGGCAAATATTTAGTCGATCCACTAATTTTCCTACGAACCAAAGGTAGTTAATTACATTAAATTGCAGATTATATCAATAATCAAAGTTCCTCAAGTATAAATACTAGTACACGTTTTCTCTATTCATTCATCAAATTACAACAAAATTATTCGTAACAAAATGACAACTAGTCCTCTGTATATTAGCTTGTGTATCATATTTATGTGTATTGCTGGTGAATTTTTCACAAGCAAATCTGCGGAATTACCATTCAATACAAAGTACACCCCTCTTTGGGGAGGCGATCATGTTTCTATTTTAGAGCAAGGACGACAAGTTCAGATCAAAATCGACGAAAGCTCTGGTCATGATGCGGTCTTTTATATTATATATACGTACATATTTTCATTATTAATCATTTATTTATTATTTCGGATCCTGCATGCATGATTTTACCTACACATTTCATGTATCAAATTTTACTTTGAGTAAATATTGAAAATAATATTTATTTTGCATATATTTGTTGCAGGAGGTGGTTTTATATCAAAACAATCATATGGCTCCGGCTTTTTTCAAATGAGCTTGAAGGTTCCAAAAAACGCGAATGGAATTATAACTACATTTTACGTGGGGATTTCAGCCTTTACGTTGTCCATTATTAAATGATCATAAATTGTATCTTTTATTTTTTCTGTCAAAATTATATGCTTCATTTTTCTTAAATAATCCCATATATTTTTTATCAGTTGACTTCAGCACATGATAATATTATGAATGGAAGTAACAAACACGACGAGCTCGATTTCGAATTTCTGGGCAAAAAAGGAGGCTACATATTAAGCACCAACGTGTTTGCACAAGATTCCGGCAACAGAGAGCAGCAATTCAGTCTTTGGTTTGACCCGACTTCCGCTTTTCACGATTACAAATTCCTATGGAATCAACACCAAATTGTGTATGCACTTATTATCAACTAATTAATAATTATCAATGTTGATTAATTTCCTATTAATTAATAAAATTAGTTTTTTGGGGGGCATATATGCATGCAGATTCTATATAGATACAGTACCGATAAGGGTGTTGAAAAACGTAAAAGGAATCGGGGCACGGTATCCAAGTCAACCAATGTACGTGCATGCAAGCGTGTGGAACAAGACCCAATGGGTCGGACCAGTCGACTGGAAACGCGGGCCGTTTTACGCAAATTACCGTAGTTTTGAAATCAACGGCTGTGATTATTCCGAATCGGATCCAAGAAAATGCGAGTCTTTGAAGTATAGTTGGAATGCAAAGAAGAAGTGGCAGCTGGACCCACAGCAACAAAGGGTATACCAAACATACAAAAAGAGGCACATCGTATTCGACTATTGCAACTCCAACTCATCATCATCTAATTTCCCTGAATGCAAACTTCCTTAATTACTAAATCATCATAAACGTGTTTTTGTATAATAGCGAAATACGACAACATTAATAAATTTCTATTGGGCCTTTTGTGTGAACAGCAAAAATTGGGCCTTGAAATTAAAGAGCGATGATGCATTTCAGATTATTTTTTCTATTATTAAAATAATAAAAAAAATGAAAAAAGGTGGGGCCACAAAACGACAAGAAATGGCCATTAGGCCGCACCAAAGGATGCCCAAAATGGACAAATCATTATTATTCAACTATGATTTTGCTTCATAATTAGCAACGATTCATGCCCCCCCATTTCAGTTATATTACTTGAATGCCCCCACTGATTTTGCTATCTATATATACATATTCTTATTAATTTATTTTATGCAAAATATATTAATTAATTAATTAATAATTTTGTGAAGAAGACGCACTCCTTGTTTTCCCAATCTTCAATCAATCATCACTCATCAACAATACATTATTAATCAGCCGCCAAATAGAAAACCCCCTCACACACATACACACACACACTCTCTCTCTCTCTCTCTCTCCTCTTTCTCTCTCTTCGGACGCGGCGGCAGCAATGGCGTTCGCCTCTTCCATATCTCCATCTTATTCATTACCCAATCTCTCTTCCAAACCCAAGAAAATTTTAACCACGCACAACAAGATCCACCCCCTTTCTCTCCTTCAACGCCCTTCTATTTTCAGGTAACCTTTTTCTTCTTATGTTTCTGTGCTTGATTATATTAGGAATTGGGTTTTTTATTTTACTTTAATCAACATTTATTTGGATTTAGCTGTCTGGGTAACTCTACTGTTAGTATGATTATGTATCTGGTTTGTTCTTCCATTTATATGAGTCTGGGATTGCATGCAATTACTCAAACTTGGTTATTGTAAAACTAAATGTGCAATTTCGTCTACAAATTTCTTGGATTTGAGCGATGGATTTTATCTTATTTGTTTCTAATGTTCTTATTATACATCTTTTGCCAACTCTGGATGATACATTTGCTATTCCTTATCACAGAATAGGTTGCAGTTCTCCCTTGCAAGGAAGGGATTCCCTAAATTTTAATCTATCTGCTTCAGTTACCACTGCAGGTTCTTCTCATTTTTCACTCGTAAATATCGAACTAGAATTGATGAGAGTGACAAGATTGTTTTTTTTGTAATAATGATCTCAATTTTTTGAATGAATGTCAAAATTTGTAGATTTTTTGCTGGATGAATCAGTGGGAGAAGCTCAACTTCCGAAGGGCGACACATGGTCCATTCATAAATTTGGTGGCACCTGTGTTGGAACTTCTGAAAGAATACAAAATGTTGCAAACATTGTTGTTAAGGACGAGTCAGAAAGAAAGTTGGTTGTAGTGTCTGCAATGTCGAAGGTGACAGATATGATGTATGATCTCATAAACAAGGCACAAGCCCGAGACGATTCTTACGTAGTTGCACTGGATGCTGTTTTAGAGAAGCACAAGTCAACAGCAATTGATCTTCTTGAGGGAGATGATCTGACTATATTCTTAGCTCGATTGAGTCAGGACATTAGTAACCTTAAGGCAATGTTACGCGCAATATCTATTGGTATGTATATTTTAGGTACTTCTTATATGTGTAAGCATGGATAATGCCTATTCCTTTCGTCAATCTTTATCAATTGATTGAATATATTACAGCTGGTCATGCAACGGAATCTTTTTCCGACTTTGTGGTTGGACATGGCGAATTATGGTCTGCTGAATTGCTCTCTGCTGTTATTAGAAAGGTGCGACTTCTTATCATTGTGACTTTCGCTAATATGAATTTCGTGAAGTTTGCCAGTTCTGTATCTCTAAATAATATTTTAATCTTGGTTCTTGCAGAGTGGGTTAGCATGTGCTTGCATGGACACCAGAGAAGTCCTTGTCGTAAATCCTACAAGTTCTAATCAAGTCGATCCAGATTATTTGGAGTCAGGCATAAGACTTGAGAAGTGGTACTCGAATAATTCATCGGACATAATCGTTGCAACTGGATTCATTGCCACTACGCCACAGAATATTCCCACAACTTTGAAGAGAGATGGGAGTGACTTTTCTGCTGCAATTATGGGTGCTTTATTCAGAGCACGTCAAGTCACTATTTGGACTGATGTCGATGGTGTGTATAGTGCTGACCCTAGAAAAGGTTTGTTCGATCCGTTCCAACAATAGTTCTCTAGCTTTTGACATGTCATTTTAAAATATTCTCATTTCTTTAAAAAAAATTGCAGTTAGCGAGGCTGTGATATTGAAGAAATTGTCGTATCAGGAGGCATGGGAAATGGTAATACTTTTTACTACTGTCTGATGTTAATGAATATTAGGTTCTTCACTCAAAAAAAAAAAAAGAATATTAGGTTCTGACGCTGTATGAACCATCAATCACTTGTTTCTGTGCAGTCATACTTTGGGGCAAATGTGTTGCATCCTCGAACAATTATTCCAGTCATGAAATATGACATCCCAATTGTTATAAGAAATATTTTCAACCTCTCTGCTCCTGGAACAAAGATCTGCAGACCCGATGGTTCTGAAAATGAAGATGGCCAGCGATTGGATTCTCCAGTTAAAGGATTTGCAACGATTGATAATTTGGCCCTTGTTAATGTTGAAGGGTAGGCTTGTAAATTCATAAAATTATGATAATTGTGGACTGAGCTCTGAACTGAAAATATTTTCCACAGAACTGGAATGGCAGGTGTTCCTGGTACTGCTAGCGCCATTTTTGCTGCTGTTAAGGATGTTGGAGCGAATGTAATTATGATATCACAGGTATGGTTGTTCGCATCTCTCGTCCATGCATAACTTAATATTTCATATAGGATCTCATTTATTTACTTCAACACAGGCTAGTAGTGAGCATTCCGTATGTTTTGCTGTACCTGAAAAGGAAGTAAAAGCTGTGGCTGCAGCTTTAGAAGTTAGATTCCGCCAGGCCTTGGATGCTGGTCGTCTTTCTCAGGTAGTTTGTTTACCATACGAGGAGCCATTGTGAAAAAAAATCACGTTCAAGTGTTTAGCTTTTGGCATATGAACGTATGACAGTATTATACCTGCAGTTGTTTCTGTACTTGTAATGCCTATTTTAGATTTTACAATTTAGTTTCTTCTTATGTTGGAACTTTTGCAGATTGCAGTTATTCCCAACTGTAGCATTTTGGCGGCGGTTGGGCAGAAAATGGCAAGTACCCCTGGAGTTAGTGCCACGCTTTTCAATGCTCTAGCCAAGGTTGCTCTCAAATGTTTAAAGTCTACCCTCTTTAGTTGTTTAAAGTTTACCGCTTAAGTAAAACTTGTCACCTTTTCTCTTCGGCCACAAAAAAGGAAAAAGAAATGCAGACTACTTCTCCTTTTACCTGCTTGAGTGAATCATATGGACAGATTCTTAACCATGCCCGTTTACAGGCTAATATCAATATTCGTGCTATAGCTCAAGGCTGCTCCGAATATAATGTCACTGTAGTTCTCAAACGAGAGGATTGCATAAAGGCATTACGAGCTGTGCACTCTAGATTTTATCTATCGAGAACAACAATAGCAATGGGTATTATTGGTCCCGGATTGATTGGCCGTACATTGCTGGATCAGCTCAGCGAACAGGTTTTTTCATTATAATTTTATCCTTCAATCTTTTGGCATAAGCATTTGTGTCTTTAGACCTCATTATCTTTGATTTTTATTGTCTTCTTGGATATAGAAGATACTATACTTTATATCCTAAAACCTATATTTAGCTAAACCAATCTCCTCTTATTAGGGGTATAATTGAACGATCTTCAATTTGTATGGAAAATTGATGAATATCATAGGTTCTGCATACACTAATATGAATCATGTAATACATCCACGTAACAGGCAGCAGCCCTCAAGGAAAAGTTCAACATTGATCTCCGTGTGATGGGAATTACGGGATCAAGTACAATGGTCCTGAGTCACATGTAAGTACATATGCCGTTAGATATGGCTGTTTAGATAGACAACCTTAAATATTTAAATAATGTGATTATTGTAGGGGAATTGATTTATCGATATGGAGAGATCTCCAAAAAGAGCAAGGCGAAAAGGCGGACATGCAGAAGTTTGTTCAACATGTGCACGGGAATCATTTCATACCAAATACGGTGATAGTAGATTGCACTGCAGACTCTTTTGTTGCAAGCCACTACTATGATTGGTTGCGTCGAGGGATCCATGTCATCACTCCAAATAAGAAAGCCAATTCAGGACCACTTGAGCAGGTATTAAAATAATCTCTGCTACATCTGCAATAATTGATAACTAGATGATCTTTTACAACTCTTGGCATATCTGTCATATAATTTGCTGTGTGCTCGTTGTTGAATTGCTTCAATATCTCTGTATACGTGTAGGTGTGAAGTTGTTTGCTTTTTTTTTTTTTAATGCCTTTTTGCCCAAGAATTATCTTTTCATTAACAATTAATAAATTTTGTTAACAACTTGGGTCTTTCTTGTTTTAATTTCTTATGAACGCAGTATTTGAAGTTGAGGACTCTTCAGCGACAGTCGTATACACATTACTTCTACGAAGCAACTGTTGGAGCAGGTTTACCTATCATTAGCACCTTGCAAGGTCTCCTAGAAACTGGGGATAAAATAATGCGAATCGAAGGCATTTTTAGGTTAGTATTTGTTATAAAATTCTTGGCAATTTACACGTCTATTCACTCAGAAGGGAAATATAAAGAGCTATAATTTCACTGACTTCACCTAAAAATGTGCTCATGCAGTGGGACATTGAGTTATATATTCAACAACTTTGTGGGAGAACGGACATTTAGTGATGTGGTTAAGGAGGCAAAAGATGCAGGTTACACTGAACCAGATCCAAGAGATGATTTGTCTGGATCCGATGTGGCTAGAAAGGTACCACACAAACTTATATAGTAATTATATTGTGAGATAACTTTGCACTCGTAAAATAAAATGATTTGCATGGTACAACAACAGGTGATAATCCTTGCTAGAGAGTGTGGATTGAAGCTAGAATTGTCAGATATCCCTGTTAAGAGTCTCGTCCCAGATCAATTAAAGGTCGGTATAAACTTGATCAATTAATTGAAACGCCACTTCATCTCTCATGTAATTTTTTTGTGCTTTCTTACAGGATAGCATCTCAGCCGATGAGTTTATGCAGCAGCTCCCTCAGTATGATCAAGACTGGTCAAATCAAAGACAGGAAGCTGAAGCTGCTGGTGAAGTAAGCACTTTTTAGCTGCTTTATTAATAATATTATTTTTGCTATATAATAAATCTGGAAAAAAATAAAATAAAATGGGAAACCGTATTATTAGTGAACTGACGAGGTTGAAATATGTGAAGGTGCTGAGATACGTAGGGGTAGTGGATGTTGTGAACGGGAAAGGAACAGTGGAACTTCGAAGATATAAAAAGGATCATCCATTTGCACAGCTTTGTGGATCGGATAACATAATAGCATTCTCAACACAGAGGTACGAAAAACAACCGTTGATTGTGCGTGGTCCTGGTGCTGGTGCTGAGGTGACAGCTGGCGGAATATTCAGCGACGTATTGCGCCTTGCATCCTATCTCGGTGCACCTTCATAAGTTTGTTCGGTTCTATTATGCTGAGCTAGGTTTTTTGCTTGGCTGAGGCCATTATTGTACTTGATTGGCTAGCTTTCTTGTGATGATTACTTCCCCTGGGATTTTGCAGCTTAGAGGATTGACATTTGACATAGCTGTTGTAGCAACTTCGTTATCGAGGATGGTGCTTAATCATTCTTTCAACCATTGTTCAACTTTTTTAAGACCTTGATTTATGTATTTATGTATGTTTAGTTTTAGTTTACACTGAACCAGATCCAAATAGTGCTCTGTTGTAATAATGCTTATTATGTCCAGTAAAGGTGGTAATAATGCAGTGCACAATAACAGCAGGGGAATAGTTCCAAACATTGAGTTGCTGCAGAAATTCCAACCATCAAGTCTCAATTGTTTCGTTAAGAAATTACCATTTCTTGTTTCATTGAGACAACAGAAATCACAAAAACTCTATTTTGTTCTAACCAAAGGCTATGTGCAATAAGCAAACTAAATTGTGGTATTTGCACAGACCAGTTTTAAACAGTCACAACACAGGGATATGCAGGTTACAGATCTACATTCATTTGATTTTGGGACCAAGGTAATACTTTGGGTCTCTGAAAAACCTTGTAATAGTTTCAGCTTTCTCAGTTGAAAGATCGGTATTCTCCAAAATGTACTCCTTCGATGCTTTAGCTATTGCTTCTATGGAACCAATGGCTTGATTGAGCTGCAAGACCAAACAAAACAAATTAGAAGGCAAAAGTGCAAACATAAGGCAGTGAAGGACAGAGTATATTATTACCGCATTTGCATCATGGTAGTCAATCCCAGGAATCGATGTAACCACTTTGATATAGATGTCCATGGATTGCACCGATTTTTGCCTCTAAAATCATATCAACATTTATTATGCACACATTAGAAGGAAAACAAATCATTTACAATAGCAAGAAAGAAAAGGTTAAATCCGCAAACCTCGGCTCTCAATTGTGATATGGCATCCTGCCGCTTACAAACTGCAAAAAGAAAATAAAGAATGCCTGGGATAGATTTGCATTGAAAGTTTCTGATAATGAGATATAGAACTTAATTTTACCTCCACGAGCATGTGCAACCTTTACAATCTTCTCGAATCCCATCTCTAAGTCCTTTACTGGAATCCAAGTTGGCTTACCAAGCTCCATGCCATACCTTAAACAAATGCATGCATAACCAGGACAGCAATTCATAGAACATGGGACTAGGCTTCAGTGTCTAAAGGATGCACTAACTTGAAATAAGCGCGTATGAAAGAGTCGTTTTGATCCTTGGTTGGAAGAGTAACAACCACATAGAAGTGTGCAAATTGCCCTCTCAACTTCTGGATTCTATATCAAGAACATGGAAAGTTTCAGAAGAAACAGAATCTAGAAACTGAATCTTGATTGGTTAGAAACTGGAGCACTTACTTGCTGAAGATAGATGCAGCGTCCTCGTAATTCCAAGTAGTTGCAAATATGAAAGCTACAGACAGACCTCCACAGTTAAAGATGAAATCCTGCAAATGAAGTAATTCAAAATCTAAGATGGTGGATCACGCAGAAGTTATGTACGAGCTAAGTAGAGTTAATACTGGAGCAATCGGCACAAAATTTAGTTTATAAGAATTAGCATCGAGGAAAGAGGAGATGAAGTTGATGAAGGACGGATGTTGTTCATCTTTCCATGTGGTACTCATAATACAAACCCCATTGCAACCTGCACCAGAATCAAATCCAGACATGATCAATTGCGAAACATCATAGATTTGCAAAATAGATTTCTGCCAAAAGAATATGAACAGAGTTCAGAGATGAGATCACTAGAGACCACAGCCTAACCTAAAGATAGATATACTTTGCAAAATTTCCATTTCTTCGTAAACAAAGTATCCAAATGCACTCTCTAAAAGTACGAAAGTCGATACAGCCGATAACGCCTCTAACACACACTCTTGCATGCAAGATAGTATATGCACAGGCTCAACCACACTATTGATGATCATATTTGTACATGTAACAGAAACAAAACACGTTTTAGTTAATCATAACTGAATTGAAACGTTAATTAGAGCCATAACCAGAGCCAGCACAAATGATTTGTTCAATTTCGGAATCACTTAAATTTGTCGCAATCGCTCGATTATAAATGCGACTATATTTTCCCCAAAATAAAACATGATGAGAAATAATTAAGCTGTACATTTTCAAACTTTAAGCAATTTAGTGCAGTAGAACACTCAAATCCGAAGAAACAGGCTGATTAATAAATGTCAGAAAAAAATTGGATAAGAAACTCGATAGTTGTACAGATTATTGCAGTCGGACAGTGAAGCAAAACAAAAATACAAACTATACCAGAATGAGATTTAACACTAGAAAATGAAGCACCTGAATTTGAAGGTGTTGATTCTCTGTAATCGCGCACAGAGTTCATTTTTACAGCAGTGACGTTTGACGAAGCAGAGAGCACGATAACGGAGAAGTTTCCGGAGTGTGTGTGAGTGAGAGAGAGAGAGAGAGAGAGGGGGGGGGAGAGAGAGAGAGAAGTGACGACAGGGTAAATCGTGATTTTCCCGGTAGTTGTCACTTTATAAACTGAACTTTATACATTCGCTTATTCTGTAAAGCGATTTTAAGTGAAGTTAAGAAGAAGGAAAAGTCGTGGTGCTCTCAGTAGCGACTTTCAAAGTTATCAGCATCGGCGAAAAAATGCAGACCACCGCCACCACCACTTCCACTCCGCCTGCGAAACGGCTCATATTCGACCGCCGCTACGGTTGGGTGTAAGCCTTTTCTCTGTCTGTCTCTGCATCTGTTATCTATTTATTAGGTTTAATTGTATCAATCTGTGTTTGAATTAATTGCAGGTTAGATGAATGGAAAGAGCCGTCCCAAGAAGCCTTATCTGGTGGTCGTGGAATGTATTAATCTATCAATATCCTTTCATATATATATATATATATGTTTATGTATATGTTGACAGATAAATTGAATTACTGGAAATCCATTCTGTTGCATTATAAATTGAAATGTACTCTGTACTCACTACTGATAAAAAAATCCTCTCTTTTTTTGTTTTTGGAAATTTGATTTGAAGGTTCTGCATTCTGCCCCTAGGAAAAGCGTTACTTAAGAAGGCATCAGAATCGGTAAGACCATTTTTCTCCTCAGCTATGTTGTTGCTGAGCAAAGCTATAAATTACTCACTTGTTCCAGTTTTCAATTCAATTATACCATCTCTTTGTTTGCATTCAAGTCTTTTTCACTGGGATTGGTTTATATTATATGGGAAGCAAATATTAGCTTACATATTTCTTTCTTCCGTTTTTGTATAAAATGAAAGCCATATATATCAGTGTAGAGGAACCAAATAAGACTATTATGTAGAGGAGAAGGTGCCTGTAATGGAGGAGGGGGGGTGGGGGTGCGGGGTTGCGGTTGCTATGTTTTAAAGTTGGGTGTATTATCTCACAGTTATCACGATCACTTCACACACATAAATGTCTCCCGATAATCCATGAGTGAAGACCTTCCTATCCATTTGAATTGAGCATGAAATTTTCTTGTCTTTTGCATATTGAATCGGACTAAGTTACAATCTATATATCTTCTGTTTCTGAAGAACGATGCTCTCTGTAAGCTTGTGTTGCAATGAAAGTGAATCAAAACAGAATGGGGGTAAAACTGGTTTACTCTAATCAGATTATAAAGTTAACTCGGGATTAAGTCGATGTATCCTACTCTTCTACCTTCCTTTCTGTTTGTGCCTTGAGAAAAGCAAAGCATCCTTTACTGTTGGTTCTGTTCTCACTTTTCAGTCTCTCTGTTAAGTTCTGGTCTTTGTTCATACTTCCTAATTAAGTACTCTGTTTGGCCTCTGTACAAATATGTGTCTCGTGAGTTGGGTTATGAGTTATGACTAGAAGGCCTAAACCCTAGAACTCAGTCCACTTGTTCTTGGTTATGAGTATGTTTTTACCTCTTATGCTCTCTCTACTCTGCTTATCTTCAATAACTGAAGCTACAACTTTGAAAATATACGGGCCACTGCGAATTCTCTGATGCGTGAGTTATGCAATTAATTATTGGAATACCGTAATGACCCTTGATTTCAGCTATATGTGGTATTTGCATTAGCATTCATGAACACTAGTTGATGAATATAAACAGTTGGATTCTTCGATTTCATGTCACATACTATGGGATTCTTTTCTGCAGAAATTTGGCACTTACATATTCCTCCTATCTTCTTCTCCACAGATAAACTGTGTAGGGAGCTTTGCATTGAATGTCCTCGAAAAACCCGATGTGCTCTCACCACAAGTCTTGAAAAGCACTCTCACTCACCAAATGCATAAGATTGCATCTTCAGTAAAGAATTCAGAACCAGTTTTGATTGCTCCGAAAACAATAAACGACGATACAGAATCAACTTTTCAGTCATCAGATGTGACCGAACAAGACAGGATGACATAAGTCACATATAACGGTTCATCTCAGCAAATCGGACAGTGAAGCAGCAAAGCATTTGGTTCAATTTACGCAGCGGTTGCTGCCCTTATTATGGTATATTATTAGCCCCCATTACATTAAACATCGTACCAGTTGGATTCTGCTACAAATGAACTTCATTGAATTTAATTGTTTGGGCATGTTTATGTATGGTAATCCATTATTTAGTGCAGTTGGCAGCAGGTCTTCACTACAAGTAACTAGTGAAGTGTATATTTGTGGGGAAAAAAAAAGGAACAAACTTGGAGCCTAAATGCCAACACGTGCAGCAATATCCAACACAATTTTCATATATCCTCAACAAAATCAACTGCTCATCGTTTCATTTTCTTACAATCTAAACTAACCCCCTTCACACACACACACACACACAGAACAATAACCAACCACTTATTTTTCTAAAACAAAATTTCACAGAATTGCAATTTTTTGGTTCCAGAATAAGAAGATACCAGAGTAGATTCGAAAAAAAAAAAATCAAAAATCAATCGGGAGAAAAAAAATAACCCAAAAAGAAAAAAGAAAAAAGAAAAAAAGGCAAGGACATCCGAATTCTCACCATTCAGTCGACCACCTGAAATAAAATGCCCACCATTCCTTTAACTAGAACGGCACCACCAAGACCGCCGTACATCAGCCACTCTTCCTCCTCCTCCCCATCCACCACGCTCCCACGGAGGCCAAGCTTTCACTTCTCTTTATTCGGTTACAACCCTAAGCGCTTCCATTTCTTGAAGCCATGCTCTTCTTCACTCAAAGAAACCAAGAAACAACAGCAGCAGACACTCTCCAAGTCTCGAAGTAATCCCCCCCAAAGTCTCAGGAGAACCCGGAATTTCAATCCTAGAGGTGAAAGTAACCAAAATAAGGGCGGCGATGCGGCGGAGGGTGGGGGTGGTGATGGTGGAGATGACACTGCCGTTAAAGGCACAATCTTGGCGGGGCTTCTTTTTGTTGGTTTTGTTGGTGGATTTGGGGCTTTTGGATATATATACAGGGATCAGATCAATGCTTTCTTGACCCAATTTTCTGTCTTCATCGAAGGTCTTTCCTTTTGAACTCTGTCTCCCCTTTTGATTTGTTTTTCGTGAATTGTTGGTTCAAAATGTCAGCTTTCTTCAACATGAGATCCAAATTTGATATTTCTACAATCATTTTGCTCCGTTGATCCAATGTTGTTTTCATTTTAATGGTAGTTTAAATTTTAAAGTGAACTGAAATGACTTGCTACCACTAAGATGATGATGGAATGAGAAGCACTTTCTAAACTTGTACAACTTATAACCTAAACTTTTGGGCAAATTTTACAAGATAAATCTATTCTGGAAATTTCTATGTTATGTTCACATTTGATGTTATCTTATTCACAATGCACCATAGCAAGACTATCATATTATTCTTTATGTCGATTTTGTTTAGGTTTAAGTATTGCTTCCATTAGCGTGTCTCTTTCTGCTTATATAACGATACATGAAAACGATCCCAATCCAAATTGTTTCAACTAACTTCACCGGGAACTACCTATTATTGGACTTGAAGAAATCTCTTATTGTATATAATGTGCTTTTTCTGAAGCTGTCCAATTATCTTCTCAATTACTTGTAATACGTTGCACCTCTGCTTTTCATTGACTGAATGTTTGACCATGTAATCTTTGAAATTCTTGAACATGGGACTAATGTTTGTGCCCTTAATCTGTTTATCTCAAGACCTTGCGTTCTGCCTCAAATTTGGCTTTTTTATTTTTTTTTCTTCAGGTTATGGCCCAGCTGGATATGCTCTTTTTATTGCAGCTTATGCCGGTTTAGAAGTAAGAATCAAACTCTCTTGTCGGGCATATTATGCCAGCTCAAGTCTATCCATTATTTTGTACTCAAGTTCTCTTCTTTCTATGGTTAATATTCCAACTAAGAACACTTACATGAATAATGATAATATTCAGACCGCCACATTGTGGAACTGAAACAAATGATTGTTAGTGAAAATCCTTCAGGGTGCATTTGGATGGAGGGATTTGGGGAAGGGATTTCAAATCCATAATAACAAATCCCTCGGACTTGTTTGGATTGAGGGATTTGGAGATGGATTTCAAATCCCCACCCCTCCTTTTTAGTTGTTTTTGGAGCAATAGTGATGGATTTCAAATGACTCCAAAATTGGAGTCATTTCAAATCCATTCCCCAAATCAAATCCCTCCCCAAATCCCTCCATCCAAATGGAACCTCATATTTCATGCTACAGTTTTCGCATTCTTACTAAAATTCTGGTTATATGTGCTATAAATTATAAATAACCTCGATATTTGTTCTATTTGTTTAGCACTTTCATGTTTCTAGCATCAATTAGTGGCTTCATAACCAAGTGATGCAAATTGTGATTTGTGATGCAGATACTTGCAATACCAGCCATACCATTGACTCTGTCTGCTGGTCTTTTATTTGGCTCGGTTACTGGGACTATCATGGTCTCTATAAGTGGCACGGTAATTCTACAATCTCTTTGAATAGATTGAAAGGGTAAAGTTGGAAACTGTGTAATATTCTCTCGTTCCTTTGCTTTCAGGTGGCAGCTAGTATTGCATTTCTAATCGCCAGATATTTTGCTCGTGAGAGAATTCTAAAGCTAGTTGAAGGAAACAAGAAATTCCTTGCCATAGACAAAGCTATCGGGGAAAATGGTTTCAAGGTTGTTACTCTTCTCCGACTCAGCCCATTGCTCCCTTTTTCCATCGGAAATTACCTATATGGACTCACCTCTGTCAAGTTTGTCCCATATGTGCTAGGAAGGTCTGTTTCGTCTTTTTCTCTTTCCCAATTTATTTTCTTTAATCACCAATAATCTTGATAATGCTGAGTTGCAATAATCTTTTCTATAAGTAAAAATACACTTGGTTGCTAATCAACTTAGGTATATATTATTATTATCTCCTGAGGTAGATTCGAAAATGTGTGTATTTGCAGTTGGTTGGGCATGCTTCCAGGAACATGGGCATATGTTAGTGCTGGTGCATTCGGCCGAGCAATAATTGTGAGTTTCAATTCTTGCAGTTGGTCTCTTTTATTAGGTTCTAATACTTGATAAGCACAAGTAAAGATCTCAACACTCTTGTAAATGGTCGAAGTAAAGTCTGTGCTATTGACTGTGTAGGGCTAATAATTAACGAGTGGTTTTGATTGGTTGATTGCAGCAAGAAGAAGCTGAAATGGGATTAGGTGGAGCGGGGAATAGTCAGCAGCTATGGACACTCGGACTTGGACTATTAGCAACCGCACTCGCTGCAACTTACGTCACACGCTTAGCCAAGGTAACCCATCCCATTCGCGATCTGCGTGTGTGTGCGTGCGTGTGTTCTTAATCCGTAGTGATGTGTTGTTGCTGTTGATGATGCACAGGATGCAATGAAGGATATCGAGTAGATGGAGTGGCAGAACCTACTCGTCGTGTAAATCGAATTTGTCATATTTATTTAAGAGAATTTTAGCCCTTCTCTTTGTAAAATGTAACACTAGACACTACAATATCCTTTTTTTTTTTTTCTTGAGAAATAATTAGTGGAGCATTTCAAATTATAATTGATTTGAAATAATAAATAAAGTGCATTTCAAATATACATGGATTATACTTTATAGAGAAAGAAACAAGTATTAAGTAACTATAATGTTATTTATTCTTAATTATTTTTACCCCAAATTGAGGGAATAATTAACTTGGTTGATTAATTTATTTAGATATTTTTAATCCCTTTTCCTTGTCTCATTTTTTCAGTTTGATCTTTCTTTAGATCATTTCTCTAATTTATTTATTTTTTGTTTTTGAAAAAAACAAATTGTTATACCATATATTAAATTAAGGGCAAATCGATCTTCCTTAAAAGAATAGGTACTTAAAGTTGAGAGCAACATAATTTGTGGATCTAAAAGGAATTTCTATAAAATAAACGAAAATATATATTGTACAATCGACCTTGGAAGTTGGGAGTAATTCTCTTGAAGCCCCAAAATTCTGTGGAGTTCCTACATTAAAGAGGTACGCGCCGATGGATGCTCCGGTTTCCTTCTTACCGCCGTCGATTCCTTTCAAATCGACGGTTGCTGCATGATCTCGATGAAAATTCTCGTATTTTTTTAAGCGTCTTTCTTTCACCTATTGGAAGGAGCTTTTCAGTTTGTTGCAAACACTTTTGATTTGTTTATCGTGCGCAAAATTGGGGGGTTTCATTTGCTTTTTTCAATGTTATCTTCTGCGATGATTTTCATTAGTTTATTCTAATCGATGCATTTCTTATTTTTGGGTTGGATTCTTCTCTTAGATAACTCTTAAGATATTGATGAAAAGTTGTTACTGTGACGTCATTTGTTCCTCTTAGTTTTACATATGCATAAGCTAACTATTCCCTTTCACTGCACATCCTTTATTTGCATCTCTTTATGATAGGTTATGCCTTTGAATGAATATTTGTTAATTGTGTAGTGATTCAGAATTTTTATGCTTATGTGTAATCTATGGAAACTGATGTGAGTTTACTGTTCATGGGATTTGATCCTGTATTTTCTTGCTCTGTATACGAATCTGAAAACTTTGTGGTCTATTTGTATCTCAACTCTTTCGAGTTGCCATCGTCTCGAAAAAGAAAAAAAAACTCTTTGAGTTGCAATAAATATTGTTCTCAATACGACGGTGGGTTCATTTCTGCTCGGCCATAGAGTTAACTTAAGCGAACTGTATGTATAGATGCCTTATAGATGCCATTACTCGCTTGGACAAATTGATTTAGATGTGATAAACATAAGCTACCAATGGATCTTGTACAACTAAGTCCCTTCTTAATAAATATCGAGAGCATGCATTTTTATTTTCTTTCAGGAACTCTAGACTTGGTTTAGTAAGTTGATTTGGCAAAATGTAAATACAAATTTGAATCATTTAGTTGGAAGATTAAGAAAACCACAGGCCAAGATATGTACAAACTGCCTGATGGGAAAAGTCTTCTCCCCTCAAAATTTGCTTATCTGTGCTGGTTACTGTTTCGAACGAGAAATTGACGTACGTGCTTCTTATAAGAACCTTATGTCTACTATTTCGTTGCGGTTATTGATCGGATAGATTATATCTTGCATATCTTGGCCTATTTAGGACGTATGATTTGTTACAAAATTATCTCTTTGAACTTCGTGTTTCTCATTTGCTGCAATTCTTGGGCATCAGATTATTTACAGAAAGGGCATATATATAGCTAGCTAGAAGAAGCTTGGCAAGAAGATGCAATGGCAGCTTCTAGTAAACCAAGGCTGTCAGGTATGCAAAAGCAAGTGCTTGCTCTGTATAGAGAATTCTTAAGAGCCGCACGATCTAAAGCCCCCGAAGAACGTACCAGAATCGAGTCACTTGTCTCTTCAGAGTTCCATCGCAATTCATCACAGGTTGATCGAAAGAATTTTCTCTACATTGAGTATTTACTTCGGCGTGGCAAGAAACAGCTGGATCAGCTCAAGAGTCCGGATACTGTCGGATTGTCATCCTTAAATATCGAAGATTCTCAGACAAAAAGATCTTAGTGGCGTTCTAGATCAATCATTATTTTTTAATATAATGTTTTTCACCATTTATGGGTGAAATATGTACTATCAGAAGAAGCAGAAGGGATGAAGATCTGCCCGCTGACATGCAATTTAAATTTTTAGTTACTTGGATACTATAGAAGTTGTAATGTCAGAGTTGTGACATATTGATGGTATACAAAATGACGTCAAATTTCGTAATTTTCTCGTAATGCTATTTATGAATTTTATCATATACATGTTTTTTATACAGCCGGGAATCAGTCGTTTTCAGCGACGCTTTATGCTTTATGCATCTGCTTTTAACCCTGCGTGTCCTAATATTCCCTTGATCTAAAAGAGAATTTTAGCTTGGCGATTAACAAACGACCAACGATCAAAGTTAGGCCAATGGCACAATCTATAATTGGAAGACTACACATATTCCTTAGCTCAAATTAGTAATTAATCCATTGATTCCCCACTAATTAACCTTGGCGTATCCATTATGTACAAGTAAAGCACCCTCCAAAACCTTAGTGACTTGAATTAATTAGAATTAATTATACTCTTAACAATGTTTAATGCTTCTTGGTATATATTCTTCTTTCTGGTACTGGATAAGAGAATTTTACCCACCACCAACAAACTTTTAGGCTTATTATTTTTTAAGAAACTTCTCTCAGAATTCAACAAGAGTGAGTGCAAAGATTAACAGGTAGGCTACAAAATTAATCCTGCTTAATTACCAGCTGTCCTGCTTAAAGATATTATTGTCTAAATTATGATATTCACATATGTTATGTAACTGTACATAATCCTCTAATTCTGAAAGGAGCTGCATATATATAATATTATATATACACACAGAAGGTCAAAAAAGTGCAATAACTTGTGGTTGGAAAAAAAGAGAGGTCCCAAAAGTGGGCATGCAGCTGATGAATAGAGGGAAACCATATATGAATGGATGAGTAAGGACCATTATACCACACATACTCCATGTGATGACATGTGAATTGTTTTCACATGCATCAATATATATATATATATATATATATATATATATATATATATATATATATATATATACTTACAGACTATTTATCCATAACTGAAACCAAAGCTGGCTGTGGTCCTCTAAACGCCATCGGAATCATGCATATTTACAGTCATCACCACTCAATTTTTCATCAAGCTAAGGTATAGTTGAAGTGAAAAAAACAAACTACAAGTTGATAGAATCAAGAAAGTTGAAGAATTCTTGAAATATACATATCCAAATTAAAAAAACTAAAATCGGAAATGCGAAAGGAAAAGTCCCCGCCCTATAGGCTATATGTATATAAATATTACATGTTCACGTGTAGTTCATGTGATAAAGTGGGCACAACGCAGCAATATATACATGGATCAGTTGATTGATTGCCCCTTTTAGAAAACATTTATATCATTTTTTCAATAATTGTATGTTGGAGAATATTTTTCCCCCACTGCACCTCAGATTCTCCAATGAAGATTAAAATAAAACAAAAAAAAAAAAAAAAAAGTGAGCCAATTACAGATTCTTGTTAACCCCTGGCCTTACCCCTCCTATAACAAACTATATGGAAAGAACAAATTAGAATATTGATGTTTTACAACCTGTACCCTAGTTCACACTGCAATGGATCCCACAATATCTATCTATATACCAGTATTTTTTATTTATTTTATTAATTCTTGTTTTTTCTTCCCCTTTACACATATAAATACCCCCCTCCCATTCTCCATTCCATTCATCATCATCTCTCATTTGCTCTTCGCTTCCCTCCAATACCAATAAAAACCCTTTCGAGTTCAACCGAAAAAAGAAAACCCTACTTTTTCTTACATCCTCGGATACCTAAAACCACAAATTAATCAAACATGTCTGGAGTTTGGGTATTCAAGAATAACGGGGTGATGCAATTGGTCGAAAACACGTCCGATGTTCACTGCGATAACGGAAGGCGGTCCGCCCACAGTAAGAGGAAGGCGTTGGTGTACTTGCCAACTGGGCAGGTGGTTTCTTCTTACAGTTGCCTTGAGCAAATATTGAGAGGTTTGGGTTGGGAGAGGTATTACGGCGGGGACCACGATCTCTTCCAATTCCACAAACGCTCTTCAATTGACCTAATTTCTCTTCCCAAAGACTACTCCAAATTCAACTCCATTTACATGTACGACATCGTTGTCAAGAACCCTAATGTTTTCCATGTCCGAGACATATGAAATATCATCTGTCTGAAGTCTTTCTTTCATCTCCGATCCATTTCGCTTTCGTGTGATAATATATCTATATATATCGATCAGATCAGTTTGTTTTGTAAAGTGCAGTTAATGATGGCTTCTTGCCTGCACTACGTACGTACTGTGGTCGTTCTATATATATGTAGTTTAATATATGTAGTTTTGAGGATCAATCATGTAAAAATAATAATAGTTGTAATTGGTTTGTGATATTTGTGGAGTGATCTCGATCGGTTTCAGTTTTCTCGATTAAGTACTGATAATACAAGGAAGGAATTTATATGCATGGCCCATGCAGTACTGCAATCAGCAAGCATGAACTGACATGATAACTTCCAAAACCTACGAGACAAACAGGTACGAGAAAGAAATCGTAGTTAATTAATATTAATTACATGTATTATATATATACAGTTCGACCGACCGCCGAATGTGATCGATCAGGTTATGTAGTTAGAATATGATCGATCAAGGAGAGATGTACATATCATATATGTATAAAATTATTATTAGTCAGTCCATGGATCGGAGAGATATATCATATATCAACTGATGAGTGATTAATGTAACAACATGTCCTGATTATTTGATGTGATTGAGGGATTAAGAAAGTGTCTAATATCTACATGAAACAGCATGATGGCTATTTAATTATATGAATTATTAGTTTATTTCACTGCTGATTGATATTATATCTTCTATTATTGCTATTATAAACATATATCGTTACTCATGCATATCATCAACTCAGCTGTGTAAAGATTATTAAGTTATATTTATTTCACTTATTATTTATCACTTCAAATTAAATGGATAATTGCACGAAGAAGAGAATAACATAGGTACTATTGGCAATTAAAAAAAAAGTACATTCCAAAATTGCGACAGGAAATTAGAAATGACAACGGAACATTATATTCTTCCAAATTAATTTCGGGAATATACGGTGTAAATTAAAATCCAATAATAAAAAAGCTCTCATTTAATAAAAATAGAATATATATATATTTTTGGGGGTGACGAATTTGATTATAAACCAAGAAAAAGATCCCCAAAACGAAAAGGGTATTCTATAAAGAGAGCAATGGGGCATCACGTGAAGTGGGCAATCCACTCTATGGTGACCTGATCTTGACTCATCTCTAAACTTCTTTACACATTCAAAATTGACATTTTTCTTTTTTAATTAATAATTTATTTATTTTTTTCGTTACACATGCTTAGCCGCTTGGGGACCAATATATATATATATATATATATATATATATGCGGTGGAATTGACATTTTTTTTAAATGGAATTTATTTTGCATTTATGTATATGAATTGTATGTACTTTATTATAACAAAGAAATGAAATTACCTTCAAATTAAACTTGGGCCTGTTAGTAATGATTTGGGCTCGGCAGCTAAATGGGCCCATTGTTCAAACCAGCAGCCCAGGCCCACTTACCTTTTGATGCCCTAACAAAGCAATGAAGCATCTCTCACCGACTGCATATTCGAATCGAGCCATGTACACACACATACATAAATTCAGATAATTAATTAATTAAATAGAAATCGAACAAAAGGAAAATCGAACAAAAGGAAAATCTCACAGTATCCACCCACGTAGTAACTTCTCTGATACCTGGAAACCCTAGGTGTAGCTGTGTCATCGTCGTCATCATCATCATCATCGTCATCATCGTCATCTGATCCGGTAAAAGCTATGGCAGATGAGAAAGTGATTATGTCTCTGGAAGCTAGCCCTGCCGCCGCCGCGCCCTCGGCGTCCCCGGATGGCCATAAGAGGAAGCATGAAGATTTGGAGCTCAACACCCCGCCCGAACCGCTTAATGATACCGAGCCGAAATCCGATCTTGACTCGTTGGACAATGGGGTGCAGAAGGAGGTGAATGGCGGTACAGATGAATCTGAGACTAAACGTCCACGTTTGGAGAGTAATGGTGATAATGTTAGCGAAGCTGATGGCCTAGGTAATTTTACGCATATCAATTTCTATTCCTCTTTGCATTTTACGTTTCTGTTTGTTTTTTTGTGAGTTACTGGCGTTGTGGTTTAAAATCATAGCTAATTAGGGTTTTCTGGGGAAAATATGTCCAAACTTCTGCATCATTTGAGTAGAATGAAGTGAATGCATATTATTGCAAAATAAAATCACAAAATAGATCGTTAGTATAATTGACTCTTACCTTTGCCTTGATATTGCATGGGACATTTTAATTTTGTTTCTGAAGACTCCATGATCTTATTCCGAATCTGAAATTTCAGTGCGATTTGTTTGAAAGCAATTGAGGAAATTATGGATATCATATACTTTGATTATGTCTGTTTATGTCTGTCAGATTTGATTAATGCAGATTTTTATTCTGTACAGTTGAAAGGGAAAATATTTATCTTCTAAGGTCAATGATAATTTTCTTAGCAGTTTCACATAATGGACACCAAGAGAAGGAGAAAGAAGATGAGCCTATAGAGGAAGACCCCGAGGAGCTCGAGTCTGCAGATGATAATGGCCAGCCTGTGGATGGTCAAGAACAAGAATCTTCTGAGACAATTGTTGGAGAACCAGCTTCTGAGACAATTGTTGGAGAACCAGCATCTGAGACAATTATGAGAGAACCAGCTTCTGAGACAATTGTTGGAGAACCAGCTTCTGTTGAGAATGATAAAATTGATATTGGAAGTACTGATAAACTAGGACAACAAAACACAGAAGTCGAAGAGTCTTCCGAACGTCCTAGAGAGGGGGATGTTCCAGTTCCCTCTGCTGAAACACAACTGGGCTCGGACACGGAAGTACTGTCGCGCAAAATGGAGGTTCCAAGTGACAAGGTTGACTAATTGATTCACTTCATACGCACATCTTTTCCTAAATTATTTGAACAGCTACATAAATGTTATGCTAAATGTCGGGTAGCCTTACTCTTATATGTTGGTCCATGGTGGAGAAAATGTATAAACTATGTGAAAAAAAGTAAAGAATCTAATTGGTTGAACTATGGATGACTTCCAAATTGTAACATGGTATAAATGCACTAAAGTGGGCTCTAAAAAGTGCTAGTTCTTTTGATTTTGTAGGTTGGGGTTCTCATTGGCAAGGCAGGGGATACTATTAGGTCCCTGCAAGTCAACTCCGGTGCCAAAATTCAGATTACGAAAGATGCTGATGCAGACCCGCGGTCTACCAACAGGCCTGTAGAACTAATTGGAACTTTGGAGAATATAAACAAGGCCGAGAAGTTGATAAAGGACGTAATTGCTGAGGCAAGAGTTTGTTGTATTTCTATTTTATTACCTTGCAGTCTTTTTATCCCATCCCTCATTTGCCAAAATAATATCCATTCTGAAACTGTATGATGTATTTTTAGGCTGATGCTGGAGGTTCACCGTCACTTGTTGCTCGGGGATTCAGCACTGTTCAAGCTGCCAGTGGTGGTGAACAAATTGAAATACAAGTCTCATATGAAAAGGTTAGTTCCTTTCATGGTCGCTTGTATTCCGTTCTTGTCCCCGAACTTCTCTTTTTTTGGTACTCTGCACGAGTGTAGGAACAGAGATGTTACAATTCGTTCCATTTCCTTAGGTTGGTTTAATCATTGGGAAGGGTGGAGAAACTATTAGGAACTTGCAGACAAGATCAGGGGCTCGCATTCAGGTAGTTGATTTTGTATTAAATTTTTTTGTTCTGGTAACATACCCCAACTGATGAATAAAATCCTCTTTATCTCTCTAGTTGATACAACAAAATCTTTCTGATGGAGACCAATCTAAGGATAGGACTGTCCGTGTGACTGGTAATAAGAAGCAGATTGAGACTGCTAGAGAAATGATCAGAGATGTCATGAATCAGGTTCGTCTATATATTTCCGCTCTCTATACGAATTAACATTCTTAAGGTGGTGCATATGTACTTTATCCTCGTGCATTTGGTAAAAAAGCTGCTTCTAATGAATAAGCATGTTACTTGTACTGCCTGATTTTTTACTCTGCTTGTTTTTAGTTGAGCTACGTAACATCTTTATTCTATTTTTTGTTTCGATTATACCCTGTTTTCTCTGCATAGTTATCCATGTGACTTATATGTCTTACTACACCATATTAGTAGTGCTTGGTCAATGTTACATTTGGGTATGGACTGTTTACATTTTCTTTAATAGTAAGTTAGGGGCCTCGGTTCTTACCTGCAAGTTACATAGTTGTCAATGAAATTCCAAGAATTCAAGGTTGGTTTTGGCTCCTTGTATTGTTGATAACTTATGTCATGAAATAACAAAATGCTTCTGTCGTTAATAGATTATACTCTGCTGACTTTATGTCGACTATGATGCTCGTGCTTATGTGACACGTCGATACTTGTGTTGATGCATCAGCTGGCTGATATTAAGTAATCAATCGTGTTTGCTGTAAACAGAATTTGCTCCTTCTCTGGGACCTATGCCAATGTTAATGCCCTGCCACTTCATACAGATTTTAGATTTTATTAGGATGTCAATAAATTTTTAACTTGATACAAGTACATGGCTAGGGTTTCATTCTTTTTTATATTGATGGTAAATTTCTGGATTAGTTGCCCATGAAACCAATTGTCGGATGGTTCCAGTGGATCATAATGCGGATTTCTGTATAATATGTACAACCAACTCATGCCTTCTTTCAGTTGAGAAAGTCTTTGATGACGACACTATGATTGAGGGATTTATTGCTAAATGTCACTGGTTAAGCATGCATAAGAAGATCTCTTGAATGCTGTTAGGAAGATCTAAATTTTGAATAAGATTTCGGTTGCCATGATTTCTCTGTCTCAGAGGTGCCAATTTCGAATTGGTTGACTTTAAAAATGCAGATTTGGCTTTTCCTTTCTCTTCCAGTTCGCCTTGCCTTCTTGCTGTATCAATAGACAACCACTATTCCCTTGCGTCACCAGAAGAGAGGTATCAAGCATTAAACCTCGACATTGCAGGATGTTGATAGTTGGTAAGACTGCTTTGAGACTTAGAAACTGATAGTAATACTACTAATAAGGCTATGTGGCATGCCTGCTATCATATGTTTGAGACTTGGAATTGGTGTCTCGAGTAGTCAAATCATCTTGATGAAGTAGATTCGGTATATATAATCAAATCAATTGCACTTGGTATATTGTGGTAGTTGTCATATGCGTATATATTTTTGGTGATTGGTGATCATCTTGAATTGAACTGGGTCGCTCTGGACTGTTAACTTATCATTCAGACTTTTAAATAACATGTTAGTTTATTACATTCATCCTTCCTTTGTAAATTGCTGGACACACTTTCATATGAATTCCCTTTCTGGATTGGTGATGGCATCTTAATATAGATCTTGTCTGACACTGCTGTTGCTTCTGAGAAAATGCCAATTTACTATTGAATAGTCTGTTTTATGTAGCAGCACTCTAACCATTGTCTGGGCAATCTCTTCGCTTTAAGAACAAAAAAATCCTGTTAATGGTGAATCATATAGTCACCTATTTGATGATTCAATAATGCAGTGGCTCAGTGAAAATAAAGGCATTTTTTGTGTGTGGAATTTCTGCCTATTTGATTGATATCCTGAATTTACTTCTATCTTTTGTTTTCCTCTACTGATTTATGATTCATTGGATGATTTATTGCCTAAATAGTTCTTGAATTTAATTTTAATTCTTGCGCCCTGAATTTACTATTGCATTCTATGTTATTTTTAATGTCTCATCTTCTTTAATTTTGTAGTTCATGTTTGTATTGACATATTCGGAACTGGTAAATGTCAATTTATGTTATATTGCGAGTTTTTGACTGCTAAATTGCTACAATATTCGAGCTTTTGCAAATGCCGAACAGTTATGCCCTTTTAATGGTCGATTATCTGCTTGGCTTGTCAATTAATACTGTGTTAAGGCTAGTTCTAGCCTGACCTTGTCTGTAGTCAACTGCTCTTTACTTTATACTGTTCAAAAGAGGAAATATACTTGGCGAAGTTTAAGATCATTGATTGTATTATTATAGTCTAACTCATTTGCTTTATTTAGAATATAAGGCCATCACCTCTCTCTGGCGGATACAGTCAGCAGGGTTATCGCCCACGTGGGCCAGTTGCTTCACAGTGGGGACCTCGTGCTCCTCATCATGCGCAGTACTCTAGTTATGACTATCCGCAACGAGGGGCATATCCTTCTTCGAATTCACAATATCCCCCACCATCATATGGCAACTATCCTCCGCCACAGGCTCCAAGAAGCAATTTTGGTCCAAGTTGGGAGCATAGGCCTCCAGCATCCATGCATGGGCCGCCACAGGTTGGTGGTTTGTTTGTATTTTCTTGGCTAGTGTGTACTCAATAAATGGTACTGATCATTTTTGGCATATCTAATGGTTATCATTCTTATCCAGGGGAATTATAACAACTATGGGCAGCAGGCACCTCCTTATTCTCAAACTCCGGCACAACCCTATGGTGGTCATGGGTACAACGAAGTTAATAAATACGATAACCATGCTGCTTCCTCACAACATTACGGTCACATGGGATCTCAGCCGAATCCATATGCTCAAGGTGGTGGTGGTGGTGGAACACATTCAGGTTATGGTGGTCCACAAGATCAATATGGCAAGCCACCACAAGCCATGTACAATAACATGCAGCCACAAGTACCTCATTCTCAACCCTATGGTCAGCCTAGGCCTAGTCAACCTGGAGAAGTGCCTTACCAAGGTCCCGTTTCAGCAGCTGCTCAATCGTACGGTCACAATATGCCTCCTCAACAGCCGTACCCATATGCATCAAGTGGATATCCATCTTCTTATGGCTCTGCACCCACTAGTGATGGATACAACCATAATACCCCTGCTGCTACTGCAGCATCTGCATCTGGTTATCCACCTCATCAGGCAGTTGCTGGCTATGGATCTCAACAGCCCTCTGCATATCCTCAGCCTGGACCCACAGCTGGTTATGGTTCATATCCAGCATCAGCTCAGCCTGGTTATGCTGAACAACCAGCTGCAAGCAACGCAACTTATGGGTATGGTGCACCTGCAGCAGATCCAACTTATGGTGCACCTGCAGCTGTTCAGTCTGGTTATGCTCAAACTCAACCTAGCTATGATCAGTCTGCTGGTTATGGGAATGTGCCTCCTGCTGCTGCACCAGCTGCCTATGGAAAAAGCACGTCACCGCAATCTGCATATCCACAATATGATTCTAGTCAGATGTATGGTGCACATCGCTGAAGTTAGTCTCTTTTAATGTAATGGTTATGAGCTCTAGTTTCCTGACAGGCCAGACCGTAATATCATTTTCTATCATGCTCTATTTGTATTTGGACTCTAGATTAATTTGAACTTGTAGACCACCGTTGTTCTGACTTCCATGCTCAGGCACGAGCCTGACCTGATATCATAGGTTACTTACAGGATGTAAGAGATGTTGAGAAGTGCTGGTGCTCAAGTGAATGGCGGCATTGTTAGTGGCCATTCATTCTCTAGAATATACTAGGCTTTTCAAGCTGTTGTATTTGGCAATGCATTTATGATATTTGTTATTTGTTGCTTCACTTGTCTCTGAAGTTTAATTTTGTTCAAGTTTGTCTGGTCTTTTGCATGTTCATTTCATTTTGGTTACCGTGCTTTAGGTTGCAGGCTACTGTGGTTGGCTGTTGTATTGGAACATTTTTTTCTTTCAAAGATGGTGATTCCAACTCTCTTTTTTTTCTTGTTCTTAACACTGGCCTCTTATTTTAAATTGAACATTTTATATAAAGATGAACTGCGCTGCAGATGATATTGTTTGCTGCCCAATTGGTACACAGGAATAACTGTCTAGATGTACTTGACAAATAACTAAGCGCAAAATTGTAAGGGTAAAAGTTGATTATGAAAAGCAATTTTAATTCCGGAACAATAATTAACTTGAGAATGAAAAGCAGATCTCCTGCGTTCAAGCATTATAAAGGAAACAGCACAGTCCTTGATTTTGTGACTTCGATTACTGAGTACATCATGGCCGTTCATCTACAAGAATGGTGGATTGATTGCCAACTCCTAGCTCGATGAGAGATTCCATATCATCCTCAAGCAATGTAGGTAATGGTGAACCCTGTAATTTGTAAACCTACAGTTTGTTACACTTTAAAAGAATAAAACATGCAGGATTCAACCTATAAAATCAGGAAAAGAAACATGCTGGATTGTTCCATTTTAGACCTCTTCTTGAAGAAACAGTACTGGCTTAATGGACTTCAACTTGAAGAAACTCACGCATAGGTTCTTCAGTTTTCCAACCTAAAGAACAAAAAAACATGCATTCGGAACTTCTGGAAGCACATTAAAGGAGACAAACTTGACAGAAACCGGTAGGACTATTACCGTTGTTGTTCCAGGCAACTTTTTCAGCAACGGGGGCTTTTCACCCATCGATGCTCCAACACATTTCAAGGAGATAGCTGCATATGCAAGTTATTAAGTTTAGAATTTTTACAATTTTACATCTTGGGAACTTAACTGAAACATAATATTCGTACAAATCAATCCGGATGCCATCTTTTGAGGGCCAGATGCCCCTGTTGATGGTCTTTCATCTTCAAGTCCGTGAAACTCCTTGAGCTCAACAAACCTGCTCATCAATTATGGCCCAAATAAACACCATTAATGGATAATGTTAACATGAAAATGAGCTAGGAACACTGGTGTAAGTCATAGAGTATTCTTCTTGTGGAACTGACCCTTTGCTCAGGCAAGCAGAATCTGAAGACAGCAAGAAAAAATAAATTATTACCTGGGATGGAGTCGTCTGATTTCTTCTGAACTGCCATGACTCTTTGACATTACCAACCGAACGTATCTGCAGGAAACTCAAAAATAGCATTAGCTGCAGCGGGAAACTTAAATTGACAGTTTGACACAGCTGGCAAATTATCCAATTATTGATATCACCAACCACAGTATATGCACTTAAGCTTTTGGGAGAACAGCTTTTCTAAAGAGGTTATATATAATATTTATATATATGTGTGTGTGTGTGTGTGTGTGTGTGTGTGTGTGTGTGTGTGTGTGTGTGTGTGTGTGTGTGTGTGTGTGCATAAATATATTACAATCAGCATTATGGAATAAAAAATATACCGAATCTCAGACTCTTTCCGTTCTCGAGGACTAATCTGCATTAACCAAAGGCAGATAAGAACTATGATAACCACGTGAGATCCCCACCTCTCCCCCCCCCCCAAAGAATCAATAAACAGAAAAAAAAAAAAGGACCTAATATTAGGAGTTTTACCTCACTTCCGTTCAGTATTTGAACTTTTGCTAAACGAGCAATAAACACAAATCTAGGGACACCGCCTTTCCCATGATCGGCGACTGGATTCTCAGACAGCCTAATATCCTACATTAGGAAAAAAAAAACCAGCATTTATCATGCAAAACATGAATATTTTTTAGAGGTAAACAATGATGAACAATTATGTAAACACAGCTTATTTAAAGATGACTGCATAACGTGATCGTATGATATATGTAAAAGAGCCAACAATTATGAACTGAGCGTGCTGCATTGGTCCAACTACTCCAACAATTTTTAGGTAGAATTTGAAGATTTTTCATATCTATTTTCGTCCTTTGCTAAACACTCAACTCACGAGCAAAGCTAACTAGTCATTGCATTTAAGCATGTTTTTCAAATAACTTTAACTAGTTCCTATATTACTTGGAAGTTTTACGGACACACTGTTCAAAACAATTATGCTCACCATCAACTTAGGAAAGGAGTTGAGTGAATCAACAGACTCCAGGTCTTCTATGTTGTTGCTTCCTGAAAGCGGTAACCAATTAGTTATATCCTGTAACCTGAATATACCAAGTAAAGAAAGATTTTATCGAAGATTCCTTTGACTTTACCCAGAAAAAGGCCGCTCAAAGACTTGAAAGGCACTTCATCCAATCCACCAAAATCAGGATACCAGACATTATTTAAATTGTTGTTGTTCAAGAAAATCTGGTCAAGGCTGCACATAGGAATAACATTTACAAAAAAATCTTAATAGCATTTCAAAATGTTGGAATAGATGTTAGAATAAAATACGATAAGCCTCACTATTCCCTCTTGAATACCTCCGTAACTGGGAGAGTTTTACGATTTCGTCCCAAGCAGATATACAGTTGTTTTCCAAGTTAAGAAGCCGAAGAAAATTAAATCCTTGGACAACAGTTGAGGAGACTGGCTGGACAGACAACCATAATATCAATAGGGAACAAACAAATATAAAATGAGTCTAAAATCAATAAGTTGGTTGGAGCAAAAAATAACATTTCAAGGCCATTTATTCTGACCGTAATTTCTCTTAAGTTATTCCCCATGAGATGCAGTTCTTCGACATATGGGAGAGAATCCTTGAGAACTTCCACCTGAGAAATGAAATGTCATACTTTAAATGCATTTCTTTGAATTTCAAAACTATTACAAACACGCAAACTCGAGCCCCACCTGCTTCCAGACCACTCCTGTTTGGTTCAAGACTAAAACTCGAATGTTGTTTAGCTGGGGCGCATTAAATATATCAGGTGATATGGCGTTATTGGAAAGATTGAGAGCCGTGAGAGCAGGCAATCCTTCACAGATAATGCCAATATCCTGTAAGGACAATCAGAAAAATGCCTCTTGTTAAGCTACGATGAGAAGCACCTAGTCATTAAATAAGTCTTAAAACAACAGTCAACAGTGTCATCGCCATAGTATAGAAAACTCCCAAATACAATTCACAACCACATCAACAATTTTGCAGAAAACACCCATTTCAATTATTTTAACAGAATTAGGATCTGATAAAATTGCAAGTGTTGTTAAAAATAAACAATTTCAAGGAAACAACAACACTAGAACTCGTAAAACTTTTAACTGTCCAGTTAAGGAAACAAAGATAACTGTAGACTAATTGGCTGATACAATACGCAAAAGCAAGGAAGACATACTTCCCAATTAGCTAGAAGGTTTCCAGACAAGTCAAGCTCCTTCAAACCTGCAAGGACCATTTTGGAATTCAACAAATAGTTCAATATAAAAGGAACAAAAAATCATTGACGAACATAAATCTCTTAAGAAGATAACCAGAGACAACCACACAAATGTTGAAAAGAGCTCAAACTTTTACATAAAATAACTGAAAAGGGAGTCACAATGTAATCATGCAGAGGATCACACAGAGAGAATAACAACTTACTAGGTAGCGTCGAACTGACATGATCAGGGGATCCAGGAAAACTGACCCCTAAATAAGATAATGATGCACTTGTTAACTCCTCGAATCGACTCACTTTGTCTTCAATTTTGTGTTTCCCAAGAAGCTCAACCGACACTCTTTTGTTTCTTGTGGAAAGGACATACATCTCATCTATATAAAGAGATAACACACGAGGGACCACATTTGAGAAATTAGGAAACGATGAAAAAAGAACAAAGGCTGTATAAACTTCAAATGGACAAATAATAATAATCGAACCCTAGTGAGTCTTTCAATTAGAGAAAACAACAATTCTACGTGCATCGTGCTACAAACCCTCAAATCCTTGAACCATTATAACAGCCTTTCTAATTCAAAGTGCACAATTGCTACAAAGTTGTAAATTTTAACATCAAATTTTGATATCAGCAGCAAGAAGAGATATAATACAGCTGTTTTTCATTTAAATTTTAGCTGCAGTGTTGCTATATTAAGTTGCAATATCTAGTTAGGCCTACAAGTACTAGTATCCATGCACAAAATGTAATTCAGAGGGTACCACTTCTTTCAGATTCTCTCACCTTCTTCTTCTTTAGTAGAAGCAGTTCGATAGCGAGTTTCAAGTGCTTCTAAAAGCGCCACGCCCGGGCTGAGATTATGGGAACGCACGAACGACGCCGTATCGGAACCCCTGGCTGTGAAATAGCTGACTTCATTGTGGGACCCATCGTGCTTTCCCTCGCCATCGGCATCCCAGTCCACTCCGATCCAAATGCCGGAGTATCCCTCCACGGGCCCCACGTACTTCACCGTTCCAATTCTTCTAGGTTGCCCGATGAAGTGGACCCTCTGCCCGACCCTGAAAGTGGATCCCGGGTCCGGCGTTGGTTGTCGGGTCGGATCGCGGGAGTTCGACGTGGTCTGCATCTGCACTTGGGGGGGAGTGGGAACAGAGGAGTGTCCCCCGCTCTTTTATATTTTATTTTTTAATTAATTATTAACATTTGAAGGGTGATTAAAAATTATATGGAACTTCTGGACCAAATTGCAAAATTGGTTTCTTTCCACCTAACAAAACCCTAGCTACCCAAATTCAACGGCCCTCGCTCATCAGCTCTCTGGGTTTTCATCAATTGAAGTTCTTGAAAGAGGTTGAATCTTCAGCTTGTTGGCTTAATTCTAGGCTAATCCAATCCTCCGATGGATGTTTTCAACTCAAATGGCTAAAAGAGTTGCTTCCGTTCTATTTATAAACAGTAAGTATTATTCATTTCCTTCGATTTGAAATGTTTGGTATCTAATTTATACCTTCTCATGAGATTCTGCTCTGCTTCTCCGTTTTACTGTCTTTTTTTTTTATATGTATTTCAGTGAAATTGTTTGATTAACATTGTTTTGGCATTAGGGTTGTCTTTTTACACTACAACTACAAAGTTAGAGAAGCTATTCTCTCCATTTGGTTCAATTGAAGAAGGTAATTTTTTTGTTGTAGGCGTCAAGTTCTATCCAAATAATCAATCTTGTGGTTTCTGTTGCTGTTTTTTCGGTATATTCTTTTTCGGATGGTTATAATTATGTTTCGAATGTTACTTGTGCAGTAAGGCTTATCAAAGACCCGAGGACTCAACGGCCTAAAGGTTTTGGTTTTGTCAAATTCTCTTCGGAAATAGATGCTCAAAATGCTTTGAAGTCTATGAATTGCAGGGTAATACCTCTCTTTCACTAAGCATTGTTTTTTACCTGATGTGTAATTCTCATTGAACGTCTTTATCTTTCTACGAATTTCCCTTTTTCACTTCTATATTGGTGCTCCGTCACTTTCGTGTGTATGTCTAGATTCTTTGGTAAGTTAGTGTTATAGATTGCAATATATATGTTTTATTATTACACGCGTCGTTTTCGGTGTGATGTGGTAATATAGTTCACTGAGTTTATTGTAAGAAGGATTTCTTTTCTGACACATTCCTTTAATCTTTGTTGATCTCCGCTATTTGCTAAGCTACCGTTGTTAGTCCGTGTTATTTCACATAATAGAGAATTAAAGAAATCTCAAGTCTTTCACTTGAATCAAGTCACTGTGACTTGCGTGTTCATTATTGACAGTAAATATTTGTCTGTGAGTTCTACTTATCCTGATTCTTTCACTGGTGTGTGCAACTGCAGATAGTGGATGGACGTTTGATTTTCGTAGAGTTTGCAAAATCTACAAAACTTGATAACACAACTTCCTGAACATTAAATAACTTCTTCTCCAGCTAGATATATATTGAAAACTAGACCTACATCAGCAAGTATGGGAGACCTAATGGCATTTTCACAGTCGTCTTTGCTACTATTACCTCAGTCTCGACTCTGCACTTCAAGGCGAGGACATTTTGTCAGTCGCAGCCAGGCATCACTAGCTGTAATTCCACCAATGTGTTTCTTATCGGTGAAAAATCCTGCTTACGCCGCCAGAAAACAAAAATCGTTCAAGACTATAACCGGTGTTGTTTCAGACTCTAAGGTGCCAACCACCTTCACCGTTGATTCAGCCGGTGGAGGCATTGACATACTGCCAGACTCTGGTGGTTCCGACGACAATTTTGGTGGAGTAAGTGGCAACGGCGGCGGTGGAGGAGGCGGCGGCGGCGGTGATGGTGGTAATGATGACAAGGACGATGAAAGCGAGGGCCACGAGAAGAAGGCGGGCATGTCAATGTCTCAAAAACTCACACTGGGATATGCAGCCTTGGTTGGAATTGGTGGATTGATGGGTTTTCTGAAAGGTGGAAGCAAGAAGTCACTGATTGCTGGTGGATTATCTGCATCTTTGTTGTTGTATGTTTACACTGCGCTTCCTTCGAACCCTGTCTTGGCATCTTCTGTTGGTCTGGTTCTGTCTGCTTCTCTTCTGGGAGTGATGGGCTCTCGTTTCAAGAATTCCGGAAAGATCTTTCCGGCTGGTGTTGTCTCCATTGTATCGCTTGTTATGAGCGGTGGTTACTTGCATGGAATTATGCGCAGTCTGCACTGACCTCTTTTAATTTTTTTTAAAAGAAACTTTAATTTTAAGTGCGTTGGAGGCGGTTTTTCTACTTTTGTTTGAAACCCTAAATCCGAGTTCGAATTCTATGCAGTTCGGTGCAACGAATCTGCTTTCTGCAGTTTTGAACTTTGAATGATTGAATAAGACTTGATGTGGTCTGTGTTTTTGTTTATTTATGTGTTGTTTAGTGAAGATGGATGTCTTTTGATAGTATTTACATCGGAAGTGCTAAATATCGTTTTAATTTTATTGGTATCGTTTCGACTTCAAATGTGGATTTGACCCTTTTTCAGTTTGAATGAATTTGGCAAAACAGAAAAATACTAAATTTGTAGCCTTTGAGCTCCTGTCTCATCCAATTTGAATTGGGTAGATCCGATATTCTGTGATGGAGATGCATGAATGAATGAACACTGACTAAAACTTTGATGAAATATGATGTTTGTCCGGAAGTTCGATTTTTCGGGTTAAATCTGTACATTTGTCTTTTCCCAAGTCAACTTGGTACTAATCATCCGATCCCCCAGTATGGATCATGACATCTAATTGCAACATAATTTTCATTTAATTAGCCCATATGTCTACAGAATGATTTGCCTAGGAATATATATATGATAGATTCTGCTATACGAATGGGGCAAGTTGTACCATATTTTATTTGATTTGACCCCAATTTTCTGCTCTGTCCTATCCTATGATTAGTTTTTATAAATATTATTTGAGCAAATAGGACAAATGATATTATTTGAAAATAAATAATAATACAAAGTATGCTGTTACCAACAGCTTCCTCATATTAAATGTGGCATTTAATTTAGTTGTCCATTACATATTTAATTACTATTGCAACAAATGACAGCAACACTAGCACCTCTAATATATATATATCACCAAGTTGCACAATATTATATGAATTAACCAACTTATTAATAAATAAACAAACTATCCCAACTATGCCTAACAATCATCGATCTGACGCATTTTTTATTTATTTATTATAATACACCATCATGATCAGGGGTAATTTACTTATCTGAACGTTTATTTTTATTTTTGTTTCTTGAACTATTGACAAGATTTTATATATATTTTGTTTCTGTACGTAAATCATGTATATCATCTCAATCATGAAAAGCCAGAAACAAAAAGCTGGTTTTATAGTATTTGCTGCTTTCACTTTAAAATACATTTTCATACGTCAATCTGACTGAAAATAATACAAGCTACGATCAATCATCACGGTTAAAACCTTTTTTTTTTTTTTTTTTTTTTTTTTTTAATTCTATATCTACAATCATGTATATAAAAAGCGTTATAATGTAAATGGGAAGAAAAGGAAAAAAAAAAAAAAAAAGGTGTAGTTTGACTTACGACGTCGTATCATACGAGTAGAGCGCCTCCATTTGTATAGTGTAAATAGGGTATTCACACGTGGGTATATACGTAATTAATGAGGTAGGGTACAAGTTTTCCAAGTCTATTCGTCTACACCAAATAATAATTCACCTTCCGACCATATATTATCATCGACGACAAATTTTTTACTAAATTCTGATCAGGATTTAATTCTATATATACATCCCTCATTCTATTCCACTTTTCCTCTTCAATTACCTGTGGCTGGATTCCATCCATCTCTCCTGTGCACAACAGTACTATCGATCTAGAGAGATCTAGAACGATATCAGATCAACAACAGCAAGACAAAATAAACTTGTCTAGTTACTTACGAGGTAAACTTAATTCCATTGTCTGTGTCTGATTGAATGTTCGTAAGAGACGCAACTACTATATGTGTGTGTGTGTGTGTGTGTGTGTCTCTATATATCTATATATGTGATGATGCATAGAATTCTATATTTGCAAAATGGAAAAGTGAGCGAGTAGTTCACAGTTTTTGGATCTGAGCTAAATTATTTCTCATTTTTTTTTAAAGACAGTAAATTAATTAACCTGCAAGCTCGACAAAAGTAATTCTTGAACAAATGATTTGTTTTTAAGAATTAAAAGTAAGAAAGAGAGGACGATATTTCAAACAGTGGAAGGAAATTTTATGTATTGATCATAGATAGATCAACAACGTAACTGCGCAGTAATAAATTG
This sequence comes from Erythranthe guttata, assembly GCF_000504015.1. Next base: position 173,257 of record NW_012194849.1, read on the forward strand.
AAACATATAATTTCTGAAACCTAATATAATTAATCAAGGGTTCTTGTGTGCATTCATTAGCATATATCATTTGTGTGTCTGCGTGTAAAAGTGTGTGTGTGTGTGTGTGTGATATTATGTCCTATATATTCAATTAATTAATTAATTAATGTGAAGATCTAAACTCTCTTTAATTTTTCCTTACCTTATATCCATATATATATAGGTAGATACGATTTTCCAGTGTATGTATGTATATGGTGGCTACGAAGAAAATGGAAGAATATGATGATCTATTGCTGGATGAAGAGATATTGTTTGATCTGAATCCTATTTTATCGGAGATCTACTCATCACCGTTGATGATCTCATCCAACACTAGTAGTAGTAGTAGTGAACCCCAAACTTCCGACGATGATGGTTGTGTCATGAAGCAGCTTATTACGAGCCCTATTATCTGGGAATCTTCTTCAGCTTCTGCTTCTGCTCCTGCTCCTGCTCCACACATGTTTTCTTTCGGAAACAACTCGTATTTTCCTGCAGCTAATTCAGACATCCTTAACAGTAGTAGTACTAGTACTACTACTCCGGAGGTGGTGGTGACTAATAGTACTCATGATCTATCCTCACAAATCATAGATTTCTCATCTTCTTCGGTCGCGGCGGCTAATAAGCATGATTCAACAACAACAACAACAAGAACACCGTCTCAAGCCCACGAGCATCTCATGTCCGAGAGGAAACACAGGGAGCATCTAAGACAACTTTTCATCTCTCTTTCCAAAATTTTACCTGGACTCAAGAAGGTAGCTAGGTGCTACGTACAGTTTATAATATAATACAATATTAATTTATTCTACATTACTTGCTACTTTTACTTTGTTGATCATTTTAATTAACTTACCATTATATATATATATATATATATATATATATATATATATATATATATATATATATATATATATATATATATATATATATATATATATATATATATATATATAAGAACTACTTGTTAAATCCTACTTGAAGATTAATTGACTAATTGTTATATGATGATGATTATAAGTTGGACAAGGCATCTCTACTTGAAGATGCAGCCAACTACTTGAAAGCCCTTGAAGAACGAGTGGCCATCCTCGAGGAAGAACAGGCGAAGAGAAGTTCAATTGAAGCATCAAAATTAACACACAATTGTTCGTATAATACGGAGAGACGATCCATTGATGATGATGATGATGATGAAAACAACAACATGTTGGAAGTTCCAGAAATAAAAGCGAGAATATCGGAAAGGAAAGTGCTGATAAAAATAAGCTGCAAGAAAGAAAAGGGATTAATGCCATTAATTTCATGTGAAATGGAAAAGATGCATCTCACTCTATTAGACATGAGAATGATGCCCTTTGGTGGATCAGCAGCTGCTCTTGATATCACCCTTCTTGCTGAGGTACTTTATTATTATTATTTTATTTATTTATTACTCTAGTTTCTATTTAATTAATTGAGTCAGTAATTAAAACATTTATGAAACTACTATTACTGAAATTATTAAGACATACAATATGAAACTACGTACTAATATGTAGCTAGTTTGTGGTTGAATAATTATGATATATAATTGTTTGTTTGTTGTATATATGCAGATCTTCTATATACGTATGTGTTTCACCGTTTTATCTTTTGGGAAATTACTATTTAATTTACTGTATATGGATGTTAGATGGGCATTGGAGTATTATATATTGTAATAAAATTAATTAATTAATAAAAAACGTGCAGACGCAGAGCGAATTCCGGGGCACAGTAAAGGACATTGTTGACCATCTACAAAGGGTTGTTTTGAAGAATCCTCCACTCCAGCAGCAACAGTAATAAATATCATTGATATGCAATTAATTAGAAAGACGACCACACCAATAAATAAATAAATTTACACATCATCATTGTTTATTATTAATTACCCCTTACTTTTGTCTTAATCCCACGTTTTCCTTAGCTTGTTTTTTATAATAATAATAATAATAATAATGATAATCAATCCCTCAAGCTTTGTGATTAATCACTACTTTTAGTTTATTCGTTCTATTGTTGTCTTTCAAATGTATCTAGGGTTTCTTGTATTGCAAATTGTAATGCTTTAATTTATGGAGTAGTATATTAATTTCATTGATCACGTTTTCTTGATTAAGCTAGTCTCAGTTCCCAATTACGTAAATGAAACCTACCTTTCATTTTGGAAACTGGAGTCTGTAGCATAACGATGTTTGACCTGGCCGGTCTACCCTATAACTTATAGTTAACATACTCATACATACATGCACACGTATATGTGTGCATATATATATATATACTCCAATTAACAAACAAATATACTTAGTACTTACATATAAGTTGAAGATTGAAATAAAATTATTTGGCTATTTATATATTATCTATGCAAATGATGTGACACCTCCTCGACACAAGCATTTTCAATTTTAAATTGGTTAAATAATTAGTATGCACATGGACCTCAAGATCTACGCCACATTGATTCCGATACCTGTGTCCCCTCATCGTTTTATTAATTACCATTTTTGATCTTCTTTTTTTTTTTTAATGTGTCTGATCTCTATTAAATAGTCTTCGATCTCCTGAACCATTGATAACATTATTATTATTGTTTTTGTCCATAATTGGACTGAATTTGAATAATGACAACTTCATTATATTTCCTTCGCTTCTTGCCTTATCTAGTAAACAAATGATTGACCGCCACATTTCTCGATGCCCCGCTATTAAAAAAAATATATATATAGTTGGGCCTGTCTTTTAATCTCTGAAGCCCAGATCTTTTGCAGAATATTCAGTTGGGCCTATTTATTTTTAATAATATATTTATTTAATCTGGGCTTAGTCCGGATCCCTGACCCAAATCCAAGGCCCGTAATATTTGCTCGACCCGAAAAGCAGCTCCAAATCAAGCTAACAACAAATCAGCATAACCATCTAGCAAACAACACTTGTAGGCAGATTTTGCCAGTGATCGGAAATGGAGAATTCATCTAACCTAACCTCGCTTCCGGAAGAGGAATCTCAAAATGGCGTCCCTGCACCGGCGAATATCAGCAAATTACCATCTGCCTTTTCCGTTAAACCTGATCGTCCTCCAATTCAGTAAGTGCTGGATCATTTCCTGCGTTTTTTTAATTCTCCAATCAGTTTGTTATATTATAGTGCATATTTTCATCTATTTTTTGTTATGTTGTCAATTCAAGCTATTCAATTGTAAGCTTATTAACGTAATTTTCGCCTTTAAGATTCCACATTTTATACTCAATTACGGTACATTATCTAGTTCTAATGATCATGTATCTGTCATCAGTTATTGAATGAAAAGGTTATAGAGAAATGGCAGTTAGATGCTGTAATGGATAGAGGGGAATGGCTGAGCGTAGTATCAAATTTGTTTTTTCGTTAATATTTGATCATTAATTCGGAATTCTGAATCAAGTCTGAATTTTATGTCCAGTGTATCAAACTCTTAGTCAGAGGAAAATTATTGAATTGTATCAATTCAAGCACAATCACGGGCTGAAATTTTCATTCTATAAAGCAAGAGGGTGGTTGAATTTGTGGATACTGGCCGAGGAAAAGAAAATAAATAATTAGGTTAATAAATTTGATAAAGTCAAAACTTACAGCTTTACAGTATTACTATCTACTTCTTTTTTCGGCAAATGTATTCAGTGCTAAATCTGGAATCTGGTTACACTAATTCCAACAATGTAATAGTCACATTAATTCCATGATGTGTTTTTGGCCTTATCTTTCTCTTTCTGTGTGAGCTTGATTTGTAAAGGTTCTTCCCATGTGTACTTTATATTGATGTTTGCTTATTTATCGTCTTTTGATTTTTTCAAATCTTTGCGTATTCTTGTTCTTCCTGAAAAGGTTTTCTTCTCTGTGTTTCTCGTTTTAGGTTTTCATCACAAAAATATGTACCTTTAGAATGGTCTAGCTACTTTGACCAAGAAGATGATGTTTCCATCCCGGGCTCAGATAATGTGAGTAGCATCATCTTTTCAATTGATTTATCAGTGCACTTATCATTTTTCCAAGCCTTAGAGCTTCCTTATTTACTTTCTGATTCAGGTTTTTCACATCTATAAGGCTGGAACTGAGGGTCCAGTTGTTTTCTGTCTGCATGGTGGGGGTTATTCAGGGTAGGCTGTCCTTCTGGATACTGAACAACATAATTTATGTTAGAAACATGCTTCTTTGCACCTTTGCACGAATAGATGTCTCGAGCTATGACGTGTAAATGTTTGCTTCTGAGATCTAATAGAAGGGAGTATAAGTAAAAGTGACACAATGTTTACTATAAACTGAACAATGCATGTTTGCCTTTTTCAGTATTCAGCGGCAACCAAATAGCCTTTGATATTTCTATTAAATAGAGGATACTCTCCAATTGTTTGAGGTTGCAACATGTACTTATATTTGTTATAAGCTGGCGTTTATTTATTTTTAAATATTATCTGCTCATAGAAACTGAATTATCTGCCGCCAGAGATATTCTCCTATTTGCGTGGAATTAGAATTTGTTTCTTGTGAATTTTGTAAGGCCATATTGACATTGACTACTCAAGCTTTTTATCATTTTCTTTAGCTTGTTGAGGTTTATGCCTTTACCTAATCTGCGTTATGTTGAAGAAAATATTTAATAATGTAGATTATGGGAAGTTATATACAGAATATGGAGTTAGATTGTAAATGTCCCTAGATTTGTTCTTTGAATAAGTACCATTATTTTGGATGAATTGAATTAAGTTGAATAATTATCATTGAAGTAATTTTTTCTAGATATATACAAGTTATTAGCAGTCGCAGTCGTTGAGCTCTCAAATGAAAATCAATGCAAGTAAAAGATTTCACGAGTTACTGGGAAGTTGGACTTCAGAAAAGCATATACTCTTTCTTGCAGAGTTCATTGTTGCATCTAAACTGTTTATTGTATTTGATCACTTTCTCCAGGCTATCATTTGCTCTGTCAGCAAGTAAAATAAAAGAAAAAGCTCGGCTAGTAGCCCTGGATTTCCGGGGACATGGGAAGTCATTCACTGAGAATGATCTCGATCTATCTATTGAGGTATGTGCTTATGAGAGCAGCCAGAGTGGAAAGTGATGTATTTCGAATTCACAATTCCTTTTTGTAAGATTAGGAGTCTTTCTCGATAGCCACCAGTTCATGTTCTAAAATGTTCAACAATAATCAGACTCTCTGCAACGATGTACTGGCTGTTTTGAAGACGATGTATGCGGATTCCCCTCCAGCAATTGTGCTTGTCGGCCACAGGTTCTTCATCTATGATATAATTCAAATGTTATGCATCATATTTCTCGTATAATCAAAGCCCTAAACCTTTGATTCTAGGGAAACAGAACATTTGTAGGAGAATTGTGAACATTCTATTTCTACCAACAAACTTCAGTCTAAATAAGCTGTCTATTTTACACGATTATTCGTTAATTGTATTTTTTTCCAAGTTTCTCGAATTTAAATCCACAACTTTCTTTCATGAAATGTTGAGCATTATATCATTAGTCATTGATTGTTAAAGCATCTGCTGCCTGTATCCTTTTGCCATGTATGATCATTTATCAGTGTAATGCAGTATGGGAGGCTCAGTTGCTGTGCATGTCGCTGCAAAGAAGGTGCTTCCTAGCTTGGCTGGCTTAATTGTCGTGGATGTTGTTGAGGTTTGTGTTAATGCCCACAATATTTTTGATATGATACCCAGTCATAATAAAAGTCACATGAAAGTTGTATGAAATTTCAGGGAACAGCAATGGCTTCATTGATCCATATGCAGAAGATTTTATCAAATCGAGTGCAGCATTTCTCGACCATTGAGAAAGCGGTAAATAAATTCGACATGCATAATGAGTATTAAGCTTATTCTTAACCTTAAGCTTTAGTAACAATGATTATGCATTTATACGTGTGATAGATTGAATGGAGTGTCAAAGGAGGCTCTTTGAGAAACATTGAATCTGCTTGTGTCTCTATTCCCAGCACATTAATATATGATGATTCAAGAAAGTGGTAAGCTAATCACATTTATGTTTGTTCGTTTTTTTCCTATTGAAATGCTGGTTTGTGCTTTGTATCTCCTCTTGGTCCGCGCACCTAATAATCATCATTAGAAGCCTACCAAGCAGTATACTTGTTTTCATTTGCTACTCCACTTAACATGCACTACTTATCTGGGAATTGCAGTTATGCCCACCGAGCTAGACTGGAAGAAACTGAGCAGTATTGGAGAGGCTGGTATAAATCATTCTCCTCTGTATGCTAATTTTCCATGTAATGACCAGCAAATCATTTAAGATAATCAATTAAACCTTTATTTTGCAACTTGTTCATTTTCTCTGCATTCATATTCATGAAATTCTCTTAATTTGGTTAGAGACGACATAAAATCAGCAACTATTTGTTTCAGGTATGAAGGCCTTTCAGAAAAGTTTTTGTCAAGTCCTGTACCAAAACTCTTGCTTTTGGCAGGGACTGATCGACTAGACAGGTTACTCCTTTGGAACTGCACCCCACCCCCCAAGTCTTATTCTTTCTTATTTCATGAAAAATCTTATTGAACTTTTAAGCTGAAGTATGCAAACATATGTTTAATATTATTTGACATACCATACGGCAAGATAATAATACGAGTGAAAGCATGAATCGTTGAGTCCATAAGTGGTATTCCTCTACTTGTTACAGAACTCTCACCATAGGTCAAATGCAAGGGAAGTTCCAAATGGTGGTTGTCAGACATACAGGCCATGCCATTCAGGTCTAGTTTCGTCTTATTTTTCCCCTAGAAACCAAATTTTCGTTGTCTATTTGATATTGTGGCCTACATACATCGATATTGACGTAACTGATAATTACAGGAGGATGTACCTGATGAATTTGCTAATCTGGTTCTCAATTTTGTTTCTCGCAATAGAATAGGCCCTCATGGAGTTGAGGTTAGTATGTATTGTTTTATTGCTTCATCCGACAAGATTTACCATATTGCCATTTTCTTCCTCGTTTCTTTCATCGTTTGAAATTTATGTTGCAGATTCCAGGAATTCGCCGCGCATCACAACAAAAAATGGAGAATTGAAATAAAGAAAGAGAACTCATTATGGTGCTGTTACCAAAATATTGGGATTTATTGCACTGGATCTGTAACTAGGGTTTTTTTCTTCTTTTTCGAATTTCGAGGTTTATGAAGGGGTAATTGCTTGTTAACTGGAAATGAACTGGTTGTGAACTATTTCAAGATTTTGTAAATGAGCCAGAGGCATATTCCTCTCTTTTTTTCTTTTAACATACTTATATATCACAAGTATTCTGCCCCTGAATCACAGTATCATACAAAAATCTGTGACAATGCAACTAATTAAGTAAATAATATATGAATTTGAGAAATATATATGGAGTGCCAAACTATTCATCCTATATCGTTCGTTAAAAGCTCGTTGCTTCATTTGTAAACGTAACGAACCAAATTTGAATATGTATTTTAGTTCTACGAGTTATGAAGTGAGCTCAATTATTTAAAAAATGATAAAATATGCATAAAAAAAATAAAGTTACTCGAACTTTCGCTTAAAATCCATTCGAGCTCGGCTTGTTGCTTATCAAATTAAGTTCAAACTCAGCTTTAAAAATTTGATAGAAATATAAACAAACTTGAACAAACATGAACTTTTCTTGATTCAATTCGTTTGCAGATCCTATGTAAGATAGATAAATTGAAGAATACATCACCTTGTAACGAATTATATATTTTTGCAATGGTGGCATTTTTCTTGAATTTGGGGTTTTTTTTTTTATATTTGAATAACAGTGTGAACCTCCTAAGATATGCTCTGTATATATAACAGTGTCGCCACACTTTTGCAGATGCCGCCAATATCAAACATCACCAGAAGAAGTAAGAAAAAGGAGAAAGATTTGCAGAGATGAGAACTGAGCTATTATGAGAATCTCCAATTACTCATATACAACGACGACACTATATTTCTTCAGGTACTGCTTAAACTTCACTCCTCTTTCTTCCCTCTCCCCTAAAACCCTAAACCCCGACATATACACTCCTCTGCTTTCAAATTCACTCAGCACAATCTCTTCTTTATGCAAATCCTCGTCTGGGGTTTTACCTATCAACAATCGTTTTCAAATTAACTCGTCAATCGACAAAATTGAATCAAATTCACGCTGCAAAAGACAATCTTTATGCTATTTCCAATCCGGCCTTCCTTCGAAAATCCGTTCTTCGACGCATTCGGTTCTACATTATTTCGATTCATCGACTTTGTTGAAGCGCGAATCTCATTACAGATGTTCTAATTCTGAGCGTCTTCGTTTTGGAAGATGTTTCACTATCGCATCCTCCGATGAGACTTTTACTTCTAGTCCTGTTATGGAGAATGAAGTTCGGAGTGTGGCTAATATCTGTTCCGACCAACAGAAGTTTGAGAAGAGGAACAAATTTCCCCAGAAATTCGTTTTGGAAATTGTTGATATCCTTAGAAACAATGGAGCTGATTTGGAGTCTAGGTTGAGTATGCTTCATTCAAATTTGTCTGTTTACTCAATCACTGAAATTTTCGAGGTTTTGAATTCTCGGAGAATATCTGGATTGAGGCTCGTTGAGTGGATTTGGAGCAATAAACCTCAGCTGCACAAGAATGCACACATTTGCAGTCTGATAATCGATAACTTTGGAAGATTAGATGATTATGAAAACATTTCAGTATGGTTCAAGAAGTTCAGTTCTGAAAAGATATGTCTCACTTACGAGGCCTTTGCATTTCTACCCGTTTTGGCTCCTGAAAATTCTTCACTGAGAGAATCCGCTACGAGAGTGGTTGATTTATTGAACAAGATTGGGGGTTCATTTCGCAGTTCTGGTGTATGTGCATTAGTTGAGATGTTCTGTAAATTGGACCTTTTCGAAATGGCCAAGTATGTCATAAAAATCACGGAGAGCAAAAATGCGTATTATTGCATTTTGATCCGTGAAAAATGCAGGAGTGGTCTTATAGAAGATGCACACAGTATAATCAGAGAGATGGGAAATGCCAACTGTGTGCCTAATACCACCATATATAACTACCTTCTTGGCAGTTTATGGAAGAATGGTAGGATGGATAAAGCTTCCGCACTGCTCGACGAAATGAAAGAAATCGGTATCCCTCGAGATGAAATAACATTTGAGATTCTTATCAACTTTGTTTGTAGATTCGGTGAGATGGATGAAGTACACCACCTACTCGACGAAATGACGAGTCAAGGAATTGAGCCTCGGATATCAACTCATGCTTGCATTGTCAAGACTCTATTCGCTGCGGAAAAATACGAAGCAGCACACAAGTATGTTGTTGATTTCAGTGTTATCTATAAGACCTCAAGCAATATGATGTACAGCTTAATGGCAAACCTTTACTGGGAAAAAGGTGATATTATGAGTGCAAAGAACATACTTGTTGAGATGATGGAGAAGGGTCTAAAGCCGAATTTCAGCATTTATTTAAAAATCGTGAAGCGGATTAGGAGGAGTGGGAGCACAAATCTAGCTAGGGATTTGGAAAGCTTGCACTCCAAGTTTGTGATCAATTATCGTGCGTGACGTTTATGTAATTTTGAATTTTAGTTCTAGTTCTTGATCCACCATCACAATTTTGAAGAAAAAAACAATGATATACGAGCAACATGCAGCAGATTTACAGTTTTAATCTTCTTTTCTTTGCCAGTTTTTTTGGATTTGCAAACATCTTCTAATGAAGATAAACAACTTGTGCAATTGTTTGAAGTTGTTGTTGAGCTGCTAATCCTCATGTAAATGGTTACTTTGACACTGCTAATCTTTTTGGGTGTAATCATAATCTGGAGATTTCGCGAGAATCAATGATAACATGCCACCTGGTTGCTTTCATTTTGTTATAAATTATCAAGTGTTGTGAACATCATGCGTACTGTTTGAATATATATTGTCAGTATGTAGACAGCATTAAGAAGACTATATGCTGTGGTTTCAGTGAAGATTATCATGTACAGTACATTTTCTGGTAAAAGGTGGATGGATACATTGGGCATGTTTTGCCAGTTCCATCCTTTGTCTTCTAGGTTTTTAACAAGAATCAGACAAGGATTTAAGGAAGCAGCAAGTCTTTTTGCAGATGAAATGTATATTTTTTGAGTTCTTGACTTGAATTCAGCTAATAATCCGATTGATTATTATACACTCAAACGTTCAAAGCCAAATTAATTATAGACCCACGATGTTTTTTTATTTATGAAAAAAAATCTTATTAAGGAGACCAATGTGTAATGGCGTCGTTTGCTTGCTTTGCTCTATTAGGTTAGACTAGGGGTGCAAGTTGGAACGGATTTTCCAATTTCCGCCGGTTCCGATCCGAAAAGTTCCGATTTTGGAACAACTTTTTTCATTCCGACTTCCGAAATTCCGATTTCCGAAATTTTCCGTTTTTTTTATTGGAATTGGAATTATATAAAATAAATTTGGAATTTCCGATTTCCGATCCGATTTAATTCCGAAATTAATTCCGAAAAATTCCGATTTTTTTCCGAAAAATACACCTTTAAATAGTATATATTATATAATACTTATTTTCCGAAAAATACACCTATAAGTTTTGTTTTAGGATTTTGACATTATGTTGTGTTTATTTTTATTTATTTTTTTGAACTGAAATTTAGTAGTTATTAGTTTTACTTTTATCGACGTGGATGCTCTTATATTCGAAAAATTATGAACATTTTAGAAAATTTCGGCTAAGTTTTGAAATTTTAAAGCTTATGTGATTTCCGATTTTTTTCCGAAATTCCGAAAATTCCGGGCCTTTTGGAATTGGAATGAATTTTTAGATTCCGAAAATTTTGGAATTGGAATTGGAATTGATTTTGTACTTCCGAAATTTTTTGGAAATTTTCCGAAAAGGCTAATTCCGATCCGATCCATCCGACTTTCACCCCTAGGTTAGACCGACTAAATAGTAGATGTTTGATTGGTAGGATTCAATATTATTCAAATTCGCTATTAAAGTTGAATCTCGTAATTAAATTCTACTATTTCATGAAATTGATAACATCCTCCCCCGATTAATTTGGTAGGGGTTACGAAAATGAAAAATTATAATTTTATCCTTAAAATAATAACTTAATTTTGTTAATTAAAAGACTTTATTGACAATTAGCATTCTTTGAACAAAACATATTATTACAAACTAATTAATTAACAAACTAGTAGATACAGTAGAACCTCCATAAATTAATAACCTTGATTAAATAATAGTTTCTTTCGATCCCGACTTAGGAAAAACGTGTTAAATTATTAACTCGATAATTTTTATAAATAGCTAAATTAATAAAATTTCCCTAATCCCGACTGTATTAAATTTATAAAGGTTTAACTGTGATTAATCAATCTAATTTAATCCGGTCTAATTGATATAAGCAAGCAACCGAGGCCATATATAAATTAAATAGTCATATTTCGAATTATACTCTAGAAAATATTTGGAATAATTTTTGGATTGAGATTAAAAATTTTGGGCTTGGTTCTCTGATGGGCCGGCCTGCTACAATTGGTCCAAGAAAAAAAGCCGGAAGCGAGAGGCAGCCCTAGGGTTTACAGAGTATATTTATACCGTCGTCTTCTTCAATTCCCATTTCTTATTCACCTCCGCAGTTCAGAAGAGCAACGCCACCCCCAAACCCCCGCACATTCATTCCAAGTTAGCGGAGACTGAAGAAGCAAAATGGAAGCGGAGACTGTTGCTGTTGCTGCGCCTGCGCCTGCACCAATTCAGTCCGATGACAAGGCTCACAGCGAAATCATGCTCTTCAACCGTTGGTCATACGACGGCGTTGAGGTTACTTTCTCTCTCTTATCTATTTCGATTCAAAACGTTTTTTGTCGTTGTGTTTTTGTGGTGTTCATATGTTTTTTATACGAATCTGAGATTTATCTTCATCGTTTACTCTTAAATTGGCTGCTAACCTACATTTGATACTGTTCAATAAAATTGGATTGCTGTTTGCTGCTTAATGAATTCGAATTGATACTTAATATTGAAATAATAAGTTTAGACTAGTCTGTATTTTCCCTATATTTTTGTGCATACTTTCATAATTTGCTGCCTATGAATGAAGTTTTTATACGATTAGCTACACATCCACTGAAATTGTCTACCTATCAGTTTTTACTGCTTATGAAATTTTATACGATTCAGTATCAGTGTTTTAATACTTGTTTTATATGTGGTTTTTGTTTAGCTGTTCATATGTATTAATCGAATGGGAACATTTATTATCTTGCTGAAAATTTGATGAGGTGTTTAGATTTGTTACTTATATTGAAGTTCAGTGAAGAATAAGTATATTATACACAACAGTATTCGTAAAATGATTCCAAATTCTCACTGAATATTCTTTCCTGAAAATTTATATTCTCGGTTCTGTATAGGTGAGTGACATCTCTGTGGAAGATTACATCACTGCGACTGCTTCAAAGCACCCCATCTTCATGCCCCACACTGCTGGAAGGTACCAAGCCAAGAGATTCAGGAAGGCTCAGTGCGCGATTGTTGAAAGGTTGACCAACTCTCTCATGATGCACGGCCGTAACAACGGAAAGAAGTTGATGGCTGTTCGCATCATCAAGCATGCCATGGAAATCATCCACTTGCTAACTGACCAGAACCCAATTCAGGTCATTGTTGATGCTGTCATCAACAGGTACGAAAACCAGTTTCTGTAACGTACTTTTTATGTTAATACATATGTTTTCTCTTACTTATTATGGTTAGTTAACATTGAGCTGTTGACTGAATTGGTGCAGTGGTCCGAGGGAAGATGCAACCAGGATTGGTTCAGCTGGTGTTGTGAGGCGTCAAGCTGTTGATATCTCACCTCTTCGCCGTGTGAATCAGGCCATTTATCTCATCACAACTGGTGCTAGGGAATCCTCTTTCAGGAATGTTAAGAGCATTGCTGAATGCCTTGCTGATGAACTCATCAATGCTGCTAAAGGATCGTCGAACAGGTAAAACAGCTATTTACTAACCATTTGATTTAATATATTTTTTTTCTTTCTGAAATATTCAGTGTAATTAACAACTACTTTGATTATGTGAATGTAGCTACGCGATCAAGAAGAAGGATGAGATCGAGAGGGTTGCCAAGGCTAACCGTTAAGAGAGCTGCCAAAGAAGGACTGGATTTTTTGATTTCGATTTCTTTTCTAGGACTTTTAAATGTGATGGAATTTGTTATGTTTTTGCTTTCGTAAACCTGTTTCTGTTTTCGTTGATTATTACACCCCCAATAGAACTTGCTGCATGATCCCGACGTATGTTGTGTACGGACACCTTAAGTTATTGCGATTTTGTTTATGGATTGATCTATATAGCTATTTGTTTTTCATTTCAGTTTGTTTTTTTTACAAATACAGTGAAATCCTAATCTGTGATTTGGTGAAACTCTGATAAACTGTGTGTATCATAAGATTATGACCAAAATATAAGCTCATGAAACAACCAAGGAAATAGCAATTGTGATTATGTTTGATTAATTCGCGGCAAAATTAAAATTTGGCTTTTGAGAAAAGAAACTAAAATTCGGGAGCTAATAACAAATTTGGTTCTCAATAATAAAATATAAATAATAGAAAATAAAGAGAGTAGAAAAACCAAATAGTGAATAGAAGAGAGTAGCAGCAGCATCTAAATGACAATCCACACATTTCCCACCTTCCACTTGTATCAGCCCCACCTCAAAAATCAAGCTTTCCAGGATGATTCGAGTAAGGGACGTCAGTGGGTACATAGGAAGAGGGAAACAGTAGTTACTCCCCTTCTCACTGCTGACTGTACAAGCAGCAACCGCCTGGTGCGGCGGAGCAATAATCCGACGGCGGTGGCTTCCACCACGGTCCAGTTAGAATCGGCGTCGAACGTCGTCAGGAAGTTCTATGATGGAATCAATCGCCGCGATTTGGCTTCGGTGGAGGACCTCATTGCTCTCAATTGCGTCTACGAGGACCTCGTCTTCCCTCGCCCTTTCGTCGGCCGCAAGGTCACAATCTTCCATTTTTTTCCCCTTTGCGTAGGCTGTTGATTTACTGGAGTTTAATTAAATAAAATTTTGTTAGAGTACAGGCGATCCTTGATTTCTTCAAGCAGTTTGTCGGTTCAATCAGCATAGATTTGCAGTTTGCTATTGATGATATATCAGAGGAGGATGCCTCTGCTGTTGGGGTAACTTGGCACTTAGGTTAGTATATAGGACTTCATCTCTTTTTCTCCTTCTGTTGTGACATTTTTTTTTCTCATTTGCTGAAATTTTGTTTATTTGAATGACACAGACTGGAAGGGGAAACCTTTTCCTTTCAGCAGAGGATGCAGCTTTTATCGATTGGATGTCTTCAATGGCCAGAGGCAAATAATGTGAGTTTTTCTTGTTGCTTTTGCTATGAAATCTGGGCTATGGAATATGTTAGAAGATGCTCAAACAAGAGTTACCAAATGTGATTTTTTGAGGATAAATAATTTCATACATTCGGATATCGGCATTGGCAGATGAGTAAAAAAGAGCAGGAGAGAACATGAATCTTAAAATGTAAAAGTAGAAGACATTTGCAATTCAAATTTTTACGTTTGATCCACAAACCAACTATTTCTTGCCCCTATGCATGAGTAAATGCTGGATTTCTGCATTATTTGAATGTACAAAGATGCATGCTCTGCTTTTAATCAAGATATCCTCTATTTACATATTTTTCCTTTTTTTTTTTTTTTTTTTTTTTTTTTTTTTCGTTCTTGTTTATATAACCGGCCGTATATATTTGTTTGTGGGAGACTTCAATTTGGAATTTTTTTATATGATCGATCATATGTCGAAACTGATGTTGAACTTTGTGGAGCAGTTATGGGAGAGACTGTGTGGAACCTGCCATCAAGCCTGGAGATACAGCTTTGGTATGTTTTGCCTTGGTAGCTCCATACTATATTGCTTTATTCATGAGATTGCTTCAAAATTCTCTGCTGAAATTCAGTTAGTGCCTTGTATTGTTTGAATATTTTCAGGTTGCAATAAGAGGAGTCACTTGGCTGCTGCAGAAGTTCCCTTTCTTGGCTGACCGATTTTAGTTCGAGAGATTGTCATGATATAATAGATATTCAGTTGTATATCAGAGATGTGGAGGTGAAACAAAATATGTAAATACTTGTGCTATGCTTTCACTTGTGTGTTCATTTTAAAATCATAACACCATTAAAGTAGGACAAATCCAGTTGCTAAGAATGTGTTGTAACAGAAGCAAATATATAGAGCGTGAATTTAATCATCAAATAGAGCTAAGAATGGCTCTGGTGCAGATGAGTGCGGCATGTCCGTCAAGACGGCCTACTAAACCTTTATCAGATTGTTTTGGTTGAACCTCGGACTCCCTCTGCAGTTTGTCAAACCTTTTTCGAATCCTATTCAGGAAGCCTGTGTGGTATTGTCTGAAAAAATCTGTAAGTGTGGAACCAGCACGCACTTTCTGTTTTAGTGAGGCATTCATTGACTTCGCACGTTGTGTGTTCCTCATCATAGCAAATAATTGGCCCCGAAAAAATGATTATGTCCATTGACTGCGTTTTTTGTAAAGATCAACTAGGTATGGATCGTCTGTAAGACCAAATTTAGCAATCAATGCAGACCATCTATCTTCTAATTCAGGTACGGAGCAGGACATTGATGAATGATGTCTTCAAGGATCATCTGAGGGAGTTTGTGTTGGTATTCTTTGATGATATACTCATCTACAGTCCTGATATGGAAACTCACCAACAATATGTAAGGAAGGTTTTGGAGCTGCTCAAGAAGAATCAATTGTATGCCAAGATGAGTAAGTGCAGTTTTGGTCAAAGACAAGTGGAGTACTTGGGGCACATCATCACTGAAGAAGGAGTGGGGGTAAATCCTAGCAAAATAGACAGTGTAAAGAGCTGGCCAATCCCCACTACTGTGAAGGCTCTTAGAGGATTTCTGGGCTTGACAGGTTATTACAGAAAGTTTGTGAGAGGGCATGAGGAGATAGCCAAACCATTGACACAACAATTAAAAAAGGGCAATTCCATTGGAATCTAGAAGCCCAATGAGCTTTTGAGAAACTGAAAGAAGCTATGACTACTACTCCTGTATTGCAATTGCCAGATTTTAAGGATAAATTTGTGGTTGAGACTGATGCTTCCTATGATGGGATTGGAGCAGTATTGATGCAAAAGGGTCACCCATTAGCTTATTTAAGCAAGGAACTTGGATCTAAGAACCTAGAATTATCCATATATGAAAAAGAGTTCCTAGCAATACTTCTGGCAGTATAGAAGTGGAGAGCCTACCTAATATGTGGAACTTTTGTGATAAGAACAGATCAAAAGAGCTTGAGAAACCTATTACAGCAAAAACTTTCTACACCATTGCAGCATAAATACCTAGCCAAGCTACTGACTTCAATTATACCATAGAGTATAAGAAGGGAACTGAGAATAGTGCAGTTGATGCACTCTCCAGAAGAGAAACTGAGAATGAATCAAGTGACAATAATCCAACCTATGTGGATTCAAGAGGTTATACAAAGTTATGATGATGATGAAGAGTCACAAGAAATAATTGTTAATTGCTCCCTGAGGCCACTTAATGTATCATTTTATCAGTACAGTGGAGGGATCATAAGATTCAAGGGCAAAATTTTTGTTGGAAGTCAACAAAATGTGAGGAAGAACTTGATTGAGCAAATGCATGGAACAAGTATAGGAGGGCACTCTGGAATACAAAACACTTGCCAAAGAATCCAAGGAGTATTTCTCTGGCATGGGCTCAGAAGTCAAGTAAAGGATTGGGTCAAGAATTGCCACATTTGCCAATTGAGATATCATGAGAATGTTAAAACACCAGGACTTCTCCAATCTCTACCCATTCCAGAGGGTGCCTGGACTTGCATTACCATGGATTTCATTGTAAAACTGCCCAAATCCCATGGGAAGGAGAGCATATGGGTGGTAGTAGATAGGTTTACCAAGTATGGGCATTTCATAGCTCTTTCACAACCTGTTACAGCTTCCTCTCTGGCCCAAATATTCATTGAAGAGATCTATAAACTACATGGACTGCCAAACTACATCATTTCTGACAGAGACCCCATCTTCACCAGCCACTTTTGGAAGGAGTTGATGCAATCCTTAGAAGTACAACAACAACTGAGCACTGCATTCCATCCTCAAACTGATGGACAAACAGAGAGGGTAAACCAATGCTTGGAATCTTACTTGAGGTGCATGTGTGGGCAAATGCCAAAGAAATGCAGCTCTTGGATTCCATTGGCTGAGTGGTGGTACAACACCATTTTCCACTCTATTATACAGATGACACCATTTGAAGCCTTGTATGGGTATCAGCCACCAAAACTAGGATATGGACCCCACTTGCTCAAAAAAATAGAAAGAGTCAGAGTGTGGATTGAAGAACACCGAAGGGTTACTCAGCAGTTGAAGAAGCTACTGGGGGAAGCACAAGCTAGGATGAAAATCTATTCTGATCAAAGCAGAAGTGAGAGGAACTTTGAAGAATGGGAGTTAGTTTATTTGAAACTTAAACCTTATAAACAACTGAGCTTGAGGAAAAACCACATATGGAAGCTCACTCCGAAGTATTGTGGCCCTTTCCTATTATTAAAAAAATTGGGCCAGTGGCATATGAGCTTGGTCTTCCATCTGACAGCAAGGTGCATCCAGTGTTCCATGTATCACAGCTAAAAAAACACATAGTAACAAATGCTCAGGTATCTACCAATATACCACCCCTTGATGAAAACAACCAATTCCTTTTAGTGCCAGAAGGGATTTTGGAAAGAAGAATGATAAAAAAGAACAATACTGCTATGGTGCAGTGGATAGTGAAGTGGATTCATCTGCCTATGGAGGAGGCTACTTGGGAAAGTGCAGATGAGATGGGGAAGAAATTCCCTACCTTTCAGCCATGAGACATGGCTGCAAAAGAGGGAGGAGTAGTGTAATAACCGAATAAACGGATTTTTAAATCCGTGAATAAAACGGCGTCGTCCAATTTATATAAGCGTGGGCGCGCTTTTTTTATTTCAGCGTTTTATTTAATTTATTAGTGGAAGGGTAGAACGGTGTCGTTTCGGAGAGATCAGAGGCGTGGGTACATCTGATCTGCATGGGAAGCACCACACACAACCCTCAACTCCTTCACATGGTGGCAGTATAAGAAGACAAAGAGGGAGCTGGCAGCTTTTGTCGAATTACTGGTAATTCTTAGGTTATAGTAGATTAGTTTACATTTTATAATTCCATTATATCAACCCTAGAATATCACAGTCGCCGTCATTGTTAACTGAGAAGCACCATAATTTCAGGTTTTTATCATCAACCGAGCTATATATATATATATATATATATATATATATATATATATATATATATATATATATATATATATATATATATTAAAAATATGTTTTTAATAAAATTTTGGTAATTTGGTTATTTATCGAACCAAATACTAAACGGTATGAAATTTGGCGTACCGTAATTTCTTTACAATTTTACCAAATGAACGTCCCTAAATTTATCAATTATGTAGGTTTTTTATAAGATAATACATAGTTGAGGGGTAGTGTGTGTATATTTGTTAGTGTGTGTTTTCGGTGTAGTGTGTGTGTATTTTTTGAGTGAGTGTTTTCGGTGTCGTGTGTGTATTTTTTTAGTGTATGTTTTCGGTGTAGTGTTAGAGTATTTTTTTTCGTGTGTGTTTTCGGTGTAGTTTGTGTATATTTTTTAATTGTGTCTTTTCGATGTTGTGTGCGTATTTTGTTTAGTGTGTGTTTTCGGGGTAGTGTGTGTATAAATTTTAGCGTATGTTTTCGGTGTAGTGTGTGTAATTTTTTTAGTGTGTGTTTTCGGTGTAGTGTGTGTATATTTTTTTAGTGTGTGTTTTTGGTTAGTGTGTGTTTTCGGTGTAGTGTGTTTAATTCTTTTTAGTATGTGTTTTGGTGTAGTGTGTGCAATTCTTTTTAGCGTGTATTTTCGGTGTAATGTGTGTATTTTCGGTGACATTCTTTTTAGTATGTGTTTTGAGTGTAGTGTGTGCAATTCTTTCTAATGATTCGTAGAGCCCCTCAATAGAACCGAATGGTCGGTCCGATACTCCTTTTTTCCTTCTTGAATTTAACCCCCAAATCTCGGAGCTCGCTTGCAGATTTGACATGCCTTCGAATTACCATATTTTCTACATCATGAATGTTCGTAGGATCATGGTCTTTCTCCTCGTCGGTTTTTTTGCTGTGGATTTTTTCGATACGTAGAAAACTACATCCTATGCATGAGGGCAAGAATCTCGTTAACATCTTTCGATCCTAATAAAAAAAAAAACAGATCGAACAGACTACAACGCACATTGCCTTCCTTCAGTTTCATTGTTTCGAAGAGGTCGTTGAGAATGAAAAACGGAATCTCGTTCGCGATCAATGCGAAATTGTACTGGTACACTAATACAAATTAATATTGCTCTGTAATCAATAATTTTGAATTTGTTTCTTTTGTATTACAACAATATAATCAAGGAGTTTCCATGTCCAAGTTTACATTTTGAAAATTATACATAAGAAAAATAAATAAATTATTTATCCTTTTTCTCTTCCCTTTCCTATAAGCTATATATATTATATGATGTAAAAAAAAATGCTTACAATCTTTTTTCGCAAGTTAAAAGCTTCCAATTCGAATGAGGACCCTCGCCTGAATCGAACACAAAAGTCACCCATCCGACTGCTTTCGCAATTTCTTCGAGCTCGTTAATCACAGAAGTGATGTCACGTACGTAAACTCATCCACCTGGTCTTAGTATTCGATCCATTTCCACCACAATGCTCCATCCATTCAGCATCTCGTTGAGCAAGGTAGTCATTTACTGTAACAACTGCCAAAGAGAGTACACATAAAGAATTATGGTACCTATAAAACGCCCAACTTCAACTATCCACAAGTCACATCCCAAAAGCTATGAGTGATAACCGATAACAAGATATAGTATAAAAAAACAAGACATCTGTTCAACTAATGACATTTAGATGATCCAAAACTAACATTCACACACACTATTTTATGGACGACAAGCCAGTCAATAATGTCAACACAAACAACGTACCATGAACACCCTCCCCCCTTAGAGCATTGAGATAAGCTGCTAAAGTGTACACTAAGGTTTTCCCTTCCCCGGTTTTCATCTCTGCAATCGACCCATCATGAAGGACAGCTCCACCAATAATTTGTTATAAGAAAGTGTGGAGCAAAGATATCCAAATTATTGTTTCTATGGATATTGAAAACCTGGAACGTCATATACAAAGCAATTATAGTGGGGTGTTTCAAAATGACGCATTCCAAGCTTCCTTTTCGCAGCTTCACGAACTACAGCAAAAGCCTCTACAAACAAATTCATTATCAAAATAGCATGATTTAGAGTCGTGAAAGTCAAAATAAATGAATGTATAAGGACCCGCAAACAAATCAACAAATAACGCTGAATCTTTTAATGGTTAACCCACAAAATTTTTCCGGGTCTTTAGAGATAACTAAATAGAGATGCTCAGGGAAGAAATTAACTATTTATTTTACATTAGACTCTTAATTAGGGTTTTAGCTCGTAAATTCAATTGCCTAGTTAATTTCTTCCCGTGAGAGGAAGCAACGACGAGAAAATACTGGAAGACCAATGAAGAAGAAAGAGGAGAAGGAGGAAAAGTTTCGACAAACTCATGTTGCAGTTCAGAGCCATTACTTTTGACAGTTCAATTACTCATTCTTAACAAATTGGATAGTTGTTGAAAATTACTTTTACCCCAAACTTAAACTCTAACATTACAGTAAAATGAATTTCGTTGTCGGAATTGTGTTTGTATATATATGCATGGTGACTGTTGGGAAACGCCATTGGAAGGCTAGATAAGAGTTGTTTGGTTATATGTATGGTTAAATGTAGGGTAAATTCCACTTTATCCCCTCGTACTCTGTCTGAGAATTATTTTACCCTCTTGTATTCTCAATTTCATCGATCTTGTACAATTTCCCATTATAGCCATTTCCTTCAACTTTTGTCAATTTTGACTCTGACACTGTTTAGTCAACTCTATAAATTACAAAATTGCCACTACCTATAATGCCTCTTTTCTCCTTCGTCAATATTGTCATTTGTACTTCTCCCACCACTTCCCCTTCCAAGATATCCCCAAATTGAACACCTAACTTAGTAAAAATCAAGACCAAAAAATTGATCGATTCCACCCAGTGCAAAGAAAAAAACATATGAATGTGTGAAACTTTCTCTTTTCTAATCTCGAGAGTCAAAATCGAAAAAATTCAATATTTACGTCAATATTTTGACTCTTGACCAAATGGCGTCATAGTCAAAATCGAAAAAAGTTAACAAAGAGGGTTGTATTGGGAAATTGTACAAGTACAATGGGGTAAATCGACGAAATTAAGAGTACGAGAGGGTAAAATGGTTCTTGGGCAGAGTACAAGGGGGTAAAGTAGAATTTACCCTTAAATGTATAAATAAAATGTAGAAGAAAACGACAGAGAAAATACAAAATTGTTTAATGATGGACATTCATCTCTTCTTAAGAAACCATCACCTTCATCATATATATTTGAACCTTCGCCACACCAGATAATCTCTCTCTTATTACTCCAGTTAGAGAGAGAGAGGAGGGAGGGGGGAGGGGGTGGGGTGGGAGGGAACGAGGGAGGGAGGGGGTGGGGGAGGGAGAGAGAGAGAAGTATAGCTTGGAGTAGTGCACCAAGTATAGCTTGGGAATAAGTTTGCTTAAAATCTAGTCAGCATCACCCAGACCACCACTTCCATCCCCTCTCTTGAAAATAGGAGCATAACCCGAATTATGCTTTTTCTTTTGTGAAGAAGCAACTTCTGCATTTTTACGTAAATACCGCCCGTGGTGACGGTTAAGGCCGCTGTTGAAAAAGAGGTCCCTGCAATTTCAAGTTTTCCAAACGTGTCTAATGAAGCTTAGTAAGGACGCACCAAGAAAACAATTAACAAAATCGCAAAATAAACGCATTTTACACATTTGCCCAATATATCATCATATCTTGACGAGAGAGTCAAAATCGATCCACAATAAATATGTAAAAGAAAGAGATCGCAAGGTGGTGCTGCCTAATGGCAATAACATACCGTGGCAATGGTATCTGCTGCTCTTGGTTGTACTCATTTAAGGCCTACAACCCTGTATAATTAACTTACAGATGTATATAGCACTTAATGTAGATCTCATAAATAATACATTATATGGCTAATATTTCTAACGAAACGATTCTTACCAAAGTGATTACTACTATGTTGCATTGCTTGATACGAGACAAGTAACATACCAACCACCACGAGGAGCATCTGAATAGGCACTTGGATCCATCGGATCCAATTCATCATCCTCGCTGTACGCACGCTTCTTATTGTCCTTGTTGTAGCCTCTCCCGGGAGGGGGTTTCGTATCAGACCTGTTGTACACCAAGGTCCACAAAAATTATGACAATTCCAAACAAGTAACAACAGACAACAAAATCACTATGATTGAAACCGTTGAGACAGGATTTACACTGTATGCTAAAGACATGCGACACAGATGTTCCCTATATGCCATCGTTATCATAATTAGTTCCACTTCATTGCCGTTTTAAAGTTAAGATTCCGCTATTTAATTTATTCTAACCCCAGAAAATAGAATCTTTTGATGCTTGAATTTATAAGAGGATAGCTCTAAACATGCCATTAATCAATTTCAATAGATGACATCACGTCTACGCATGAGTAGACGTAATGAAAAGGGTGGAAAGATCACCTGTGATTAGATGAACTCTATTCTGGGTCTCCTTGATTTCTAGCAGTAGCGATGGCCTACATCTGCATAGAGTAACATTAAGCATCGGATACAAAAATCAGTTTCCGTAAACACGAAGGCAAAAAATAAACAAAGAAAACAGTAAAAGATAAAGGAAGAGATAAACAAACCAGGTAGGGCTGGGACTTTGGGATCGGGATTCGGGATCCCGTCCTGTCCCGATTAGAATTTTACTATTTGGGATTAAAACTTCGGGAATTCGGGATTACGGGATTCGAGATTGGGATTAGGAACAAATACGGGATCGGGATTCGGGAATTGGTTCAATCCCGATCGGGATATTTTAATCCCGAATTAGGAAAAAAGAAAAAAAAAACTAATAAACACACACACACACACACACACACACACACATACACACACACACACACACACACACACACACACATATATATATATATATATATATATATATATATATATATATATATATATATATATATATATATATATATATATATATATATATATATATATATATTTGTCAAGGAGATGAGAAATACAATATAATATATCGTTTCAACTTATTTTTAAATTTTTCAAATTTCATTTGTTCCAAGTTTTGTGGTAAAAATAAATAGTGCAATAATAATAGTATTTATATAATATATTCAAGTTGGTTTAATGTATAAAATAATATTAATGAAAAAAATATATATATATTTCTTAGTTTTTAGCCAAAATATGGGATTCCCGATCCCAATCCCGAATTCCCGAAATATTTAGGGATACCGATATTACCGGGATTTAATATTATGGGACGGGATTGGGATTTAAAATTTCTATCCCGAATCCCGAAATCCCGATCCCGAAAATCCCGAATTCCCGAAATCCCGTCCCGAACTCACCCCTAAAACCAGGTGGAGTGATTGCAATAGCCCCAAGGTTGTACGAAATCCAATCCCCACCCACCACACCCCATACATTTTGGTAAAGTCAATGGGGATCTCCAAAATTCGCATCCAATGCATCAGAGGAGACCATTTCGTGATGTTGTGGGGCAGCCTACTGTGCACCTGGATGCTCCCACTGTGACACATTTGTCTTCCTATTGTAATAATACTTTTAACGTGAGAATACAAATAACTGGAACACGTAATCCAGGGGACATGTAATTTCAGAAATTTTTTTCCTAGAAATGTGGATCTATACTATATATAAAAGTGTGAATGCTAGGTGGTTTCTTTCATTTTATGTATGGACAAAAATACCCCGTAAAATAATTAAAACTTCAACGTCAATTAAGTAAAATAGATAATAATTAAATAGTTCATTAGTGCATGTTAAATACAATAATTAATAATATCTGATTCATTGAAAAACTGTAATCACAACAACTTAAATCTGTCGGTAATCGTTGGTTGAACCAACACTCAATTTGTGAAATTGCATTTTAGAATCATAATCAAAGTCTTAACTTGAGTTGGTTAATGGCTGGTCTTGTATTTTTAAACTGTGAACCCCGGTCGATTCTGACTCGTGAACCGTTGGTTCACAACAATAACATGTCTTCATTAAATTTTTCGTTAATATTCATATTTCCATTGTACTAAAAAAGATTATAATCAAACTCTTAACCTTAATGATTGGTTAATGGTCTTGTACTTTTAAATTGTGAACCCCGGTCGATTCTGACTCGTGAATCGTGGGTTCACGACAATGATCATGTCTCCATCCAATTTTTCATTTATGTTTAATTTTTTATTAATATTTATTTGTCATTTGTTCTAAAAATAAAAAAATATATATAATAAACAATCAAGAGTAAATGAGACAACTCGAAATGAAAGTAATCACAAGATCGAAAAGGTTTTAATTAAAAAGAAAAAAAAAAATCTCTACACATATGATATTCAAGACGATGATAAATAATTACTAGAATAACCTATGAAGAAATATATATTGTAACATAAATATGATCAATAATCTTTGAACGTTGAGCCCCCTGTTTCCGATACAGTCTTTGATAATTTGTGACAGGTTTTCATCTTCTGAGATACTCATCTTTGAAGCTGCTTCAAACAACAATAGAGGTGTACTATATATACATGGTAATAACTAATACGTATGCATGTAAGATACGTTCATATGTACATATGTGTATCATTAATACTTAGTAAACCACTTACGGAATTAATAAGTTCTCGAATAATAATTTACGTAAACATATTTAGGACTGATTTCTTGAAAATTAGGGATTTGGCCCAAAAATCTTTAGATACATACAACCTCATAAAAGTTCAAAATTCTATTTTTCTTACATCACCCTTTACAAATTACTCATTTTCTATTTGACTTGCAACTAGGAACAGAGCTCCTGATTTATCTAAGGTTGTTGGGACGACGCTCATTCGCTTCGCACCCCTTCGCTCTGGAAGCGAATCGTAGAGAGCACAACGTCTCACCGAGGGATGAACCCTCCGGTGAAACGCTCACGAGCATGAGTGTCTTGCTATCACCACCTAAGTAAGGCTGTACCAAAAAATACATTGTAAATACTAAAATACCCTTGTCATTAATAATGTTTGTTTTTTCGGGCACTTTATAATGTTTGAGATGGTTTTAAAAGGTCTTGTATTGTTTCGTTGTAAATTTCAAGCATGACACCTGTAAAGAAAAAAAAACATAACAGTTACTGATTTTGAAAAGAAAGAAAAAAAAAACGACATTCAGTCCACGCCTGCATTTTGTACTTACATTTTTGGCTTTCAAGAATTTGCTTCGACTCAAACATCATCTCCACAGTTCGAGGAATCAAGTCTTTATGATCTGGTGGTTCTGGTTTGCCCATCATTGTAAATGTCTTATCAGACCCTACTTGTCCATACGTGAAGACACGAACCTGATATTCAAGTGCAGTAGGATAAATAAGTATTTTTTTGTTTATTCTAGACTACTTATAAGAAAATTTCTTTCCAGACTACTTATAATAGATCAGACTTAAGAAACACTTAAGTGTATTATCAGACTACTTATAATAGACCAGACTTAAGAAACACTTAAGTGTATTAGCACTAATGTCCTGATCAAATTTCCAATAATGTCCTGATCAAATTCCCAACATTAATTTGCGAAATAACTATTCAAGGTCAATTAAGTAAAATAGATAATAATTAAATAGTGCATTAGTGCATGTTAAATACAATAATTAATAATATCTGATTCATTGAAAAATTGTAACCACAACAGCTTAAATCTGTCGGTAACCGTTGGTTGAACCAACACTCAATTTGTGAAATTGTATTTTAGAATCATAATCAAAGTCTTAACTTGAGTTGGTTAATGGCTGGTCTTGTATTTTTTAACTGTGAACCCCGGTCGATTCTGACTCGTGAACTGTTGGTTCACGACAATAATCATGTCTCCATTAAATTTTCATTTATGTTCAATTTTTCGTTAATATTGATTTTTCCATTGTACTAAAAAAAAATTATAATCAAACTCTTAACCTTAGTGATTGGTTAATGGTCTTGTACTTTTGAATTGTGAACCCCGGTCGATTCCGACTCGTGAACCGTGGGTTCACGACAATGATCATGTCTCCATCCAATTTTTCATTTATGTTTAATTTTTTATTAATATTTATTTGTCATTTGTTCTAAAAATAAAAAAATATATATAATAAACAATCAAGAGTAAATGAGACAACTCGAAATGAAAGTAATCACAAGATCGAAAAGGTTCTAATTAAAAAAGAAAAAAAAATCTCTGCACATATGATATTCAAGACGATGATAAATAATTACTAGAATAACCTATGAAAAAATATGTACTTCATTGAGAAATTACCCATGTCTAAAGGGAAAGATACAATTTGGGTCATTGTGGATAGATTTACTAAGTACAGTCATTTTATCAGCCCTCAGTCACCTCATGAATGCATCATCACTGGCTCAAATCTTTATGGATTCGATTTACAAGTTGCATGGTTTACCAACATATGTGGTATCTGACAGGGATAAGATATTCACTAGTGTGTTTTGGAAAAAAATGTTTAGCTCCTAGGGAGTACAACAACAACTGAGCACTGCTTACCAGTTACCACCCAAAACAGATGGCCAAAGTGAGAGGGTGAATCAATGTCTTGAGAGCTACTTGAGATGTATGTGTGGGAAGTTTCCTAAACAATGGCAAATGTGGTTAACTCTGGCTGAATGGTGGTACAATACCAGCTATCATTCTGCCATTAAAATGTCACATTTTCAAGCTTTATATGGCTATCAGCCCCCTCAAGTTGGGTATAGACCATGGTTGGAGATCAAAACTGCAGGAGTAGAGCAGTGGTTGATAGATCACACCAAGATGATTCAACACTTGGAGAGTTTATTGCAAGAGGCTAGAGATAGGATGTAAATGTAGGCGGATATCAGTGGGAGATTGGGTGTTTCTGAAACTCAAACTGTATAAACAATTGAGTCTTAAAGAAGAGCCCTATTTGGAAGTTGATGCCAAAATTATGTGGACCCTTTGAGATACTCAAACGGATTATGGAAGTGGCATACGAGTTAAAGTTGCCTGAAACGTCCCAGTCTTTCATGTATCATTGTTGAAGAGGCAAGTGGGAAATCAAGATAGGGTGGTGAGTGAACTGCCATCCATGAAGGAATCCGGAGAGCTACTATTGACTCCGGTGAAATTGTTAGCTCGACGAATGATCAAGCGAAATAATGGTGCAGTTGGGCATATGCTGATTTAGTGGGCCCATCTTTTAGAGGAAGAAGCAACGTGGGCAGACGGCGAAGAGATTCTGCGCAGGTTTCCCTCGTTTCAGCCATGAGGTCATGTGTTTAAAGATGGAAGGTTTGTAACGATTATGACCGTTAGTCACAAACGGTGTCGTTTTGATATAAGGAAATAAGAGGAAGAAGAGCGTTATTCACTTACAAAGGCGCGTTTCTTTATACGAGGAGAGAGGAAGAGGAGCTCAATCATAAAGAGGAGCTCAATCATAAGCACCACAAAATTCAGTTTCCAATTTTCTTATTGTAATTCTCTGTTCTTAACATTCTCGCCACGCAAGCTTTGGTATCTCCGCCTCATTTCTGGATTTTGGGTTACCGTATTTACCCCTGATTCCGTCGCCTATTTCTTCCGAAATATTGAAATTTCTCCACCTTGTTGGCGAACGGTGGTTCGTCTTTCAACATTTCAAACATAATGTCGGCGGTTTCGAATTTTTCGTGCCGGCATTGTGCAGTTCGACCTGTATTCTGGTCAAATAATCGGTCCGATTTGGCGTCATGGATAAATCCAAGACCTCTGAAATTCAAGATCCCGAGGCAGCTTGCCGAGGTGATTTTTCCTTCTCTCTTCTTGTAAGTGCAACAAATTACTAGTTGGAATGATGCTTGTTTGGCTGAATTTTGCTTTCCTCGTGTTGTAAATTAAGAATATTTAGACTGTACTCGGATGATTTGTAGTTGCCCTTTGTTCAGTTTCGATGTTCATGCATTTTTCCTGTGTAATTACGCTACAATATTCAATGTCCCTTTTTTTTTTGCAATTTGATTGTAAGTAAAAGTTGGAACCTATCTTTACTAGCTAATGGTAACTGATATTAGGGCTCTTTCCCTGTTGGTTCTTTTATCTCAATAGCAAACAGTAAGAAATGTATTGTAATCTATGCTTCGAGAATGCCCGTTCATTTCTACCTGCTTGTTAATTTGACATCAATGTAGATTGTAGATTGTACTTTTCCGTGCACTTATTAACTGTAATTACTTGGATGAATCTTGAAGGATTCATACAAAGTTTCTTATTGTGTATATATAATAAGAAAACAGCCTCGTTGCATTTACATTTCTTCAGGTGACCTTGAATCACTCGAGAAGGGTGTCTGTGTCTCCAAGCATACGGATGACAATGATAGATGAGAGGATCGAGGATAGGAGTACTATTGTCAAACCTGCTGACATTTTGGTAAATCAAAATGTTTTTAAATTCAGTGCCTCAGGTGCTTCTTATTATATTTCTGTTTTAGAGGTATATTGCTGATTATATAAATATTTTTTTCTATACAGGCATATGATCTTGTTCAAGGAGCAGATGTGAGTCTCATCTTTTTATTCACTTATTGTTAAAGATGCTTGTATTGTTAGCATAGATGAGGTCATGACATTATATATGAAGACGTATTACTTTCTCCATTTGCGGGATACTTTCTGATGTTTCTCTCATGTTATGATTGGTACAAGTAAAGAAAAATAAATATTGAAAGGATTGTATGTAGAATAGACTGGAGGTTAGGTAAACATTCAAGTGAAACGGACATAGTTTTATTTGAAAAAAATGCTTTCTCGATTGGTGTTTTATAATCATGGAATACTAATAAGCGTCATACACAATTTCCATCTGAAGTTGCTTGCATAAAATCTATAAAACACAACACACGATATCAATTTGCAGTAGATGCTGTGATCGCGCGTATATGCCTTCTACGGTTTATTTTATTTTATTTGGTATTCTTAATCTAAACCGTGTCCTTTTCACCACAGGTGAGGTGGAGTTACATCTTGGACAAAACGATGCCTCAGCCTCCAACTGCTGTTCTTTTGCATGGTATCCTAGGCAGCAGGAAAAACTGGGGTGGGTACTGTTCTTTTATCACTAATGGAGCCTAATTGGAAGTAAATTTATGAAATAGTTTGTATCCGAAATAGTTTAGATATCACTGGCCACTGGGTTATACTTGTACTGTTAAATTGGTATGCTTTTTTAAGTCAAGTTGTATTTGAGCTTCGGCAGCAAAACTCGCAGACATTTGAAAATTCTTTGGCATTCAATTATAACTTCTGAAAATACATGGGAAAATTGACAGGAACTTTTGCTAAGAGATTGGCCCAAGAGTTTCCTAAGTGGCAGGTAAATCAATGATGCACTTGGTTTTACTTTTAAATTACTTTCACTATTCATATTAACTATATTTCTTTCTTCTTTAATTGAAAAATCACTTTCTCTTCTGGAAATTTCAACAAGTATTTGCTCCTTTACATGCAACATACCCTTTTTTTCTCCAATTTATGATAAAAGAACTTGTTCAAAATACCCTTCATAGTTCCACTTACTCAAGTCTATATAAAAATCTTCATGATAGTGTTAATCTGAAGCTCACACTTTTTCCTTCTTTCGTGTACTCAGTTTCTCCTCGTAGACTTGCGTTGTCATGGTGATTCAGCATCTCTAAAGAAAAGAGGGCCTCATACTGTCGCTTCAGCTGCTCTTGATGTTCTAAAGCTTGTAAGTAATTTTGGAAATGAGCATGATTTTACCTGACGTGCTTTATATATTTTTCTAGATTATGTAATGTTCGATGCAAACTGTTTGTTTTCTCACATGCTCTTTGTGGGACTTCTGTATTTGCTTTTGTCAGCTAGTTTTAAGTTTTTGCTAATGCTTAGAGGGGTTGCTTTTATGTAATGTTCGAAACTAACTGTTTATATCAGATGGAACTGTTTGAGTTCACTTTCTATCTTGTCAGCCTAGAGGTCATGGAATAAGATTGCTTGCTTTTTGGTCTTTTAGCTAACAATAGCTTATTCTTCTATTGCGTAGCTTGGTTCTCTGAAGCTAACTCCCAGAGTTGTAGTTGGTCACAGCTTTGGTGGTAAAGGTAATTGACAGAAAATTGTTGTACATACTTATTATGATGCACATCTGTAAGAGATCTTTCTACGCCTCTAATTCAGTGTACTAACTTCCCTCTTATTAATTTTTTTCTGCAGTTGCCTTGAGCATGGTGGATCAGGTTCCAAAACCTCTCGCTCGGCCTGTTAGAGTAAGAATGGAATTCCTATAACATTGAAGTTGTACGCTTTTCATTTTTTTTTTCGAAGAAATTGGAAGCAAAGACTGAGTTAGATTCTCCAGTCTACTAATCCACCTATAGTTCGATTTTGTACTTGACCTATTTTCTGTTTGTTGATTTTGTTGTTTTATAAATTTTCTTCTTCCTTTTTCTGGAAATGACATTTCAGGTTTGGGTTTTAGATGCTACACCTGGAAAAGTTCGAGCAGGTGCAGATGGAGACGACCATCCTGCCGAACTCATCTCTTTCCTGAGTAATTTGCCTAAAGTGGTAATTATGTCTTCATTTGCTGAAACTATTATGTATTCTCTTTTGTTTCTGCAAAATCATTTTGATTATATTTGGACTATGAACTTATTGCTTGTTTCTGAATCTATTCTTCAAGGAAGGTCTCTTCCAAACGGGATATCATGGATGGTCTTATTAAGGATGGCTTCTCAAAAGATGTTGCGCAGGTATAAACTCGTAGACGCTTTAATGCCGACGAAAATTAATGATCCCTTCTACCTTTGAGTTATATCATTTATTTTCTCTATAATTCTATTGCAGTGGGTGGTAACTAACCTTCGGCAGACCAAGGTTAATGGAGAATCACGGTCAAGCTTCTCTTGGGTGTTCGATCTCAAGGGTATTGCTGAGATGTATCAATCATACGAAGATACAAATCTTTGGTAATCTTTTGTTTTCTCGAACAAAAACAATATAAAATTTTGTGTTACTAGGATTTCATCACTTAAAAAAAAAAGGAAAAATGAATAATATTTCTCGTCACGTGTTCACACAGGAAGCTCGTAGAAGATGTCCCACGAGGTGTACACATAAACTTTCTGAAAGCAGAGAGAAGTTTGCATAGGTGGGCTTTGGAAGATCTTCGAAGGATCCATGTTGCTGAGGAACAAGCTGCTCAAGAGGGAGCTGGCGTCGAAATGCATGTCCTTGAAGATGCTGGTCACTGGGTACGTACTCATTTTCTACTGATTATTACCTTTTCGTTTTTTTTGACGAAAATCAGATGTCTAGTAATTAAATTATAAAATGTCGATATGATTACTGTTTCAGGTACATGCTGACAACCCTGATGGGCTTTTTAGAATTCTTTCATTCTCGTTCCAAGGATTTTAGGTATACGTATTTTTACATGGTGGTACTTTCGAAGCTGGTGCTTAACTCGTGCAACCATTTTGAAGAGATAGTGATGTTCCTGTGTGTGAAGAAATTGAGATTGCAGTGATCAAGAATGAAAGTGGAGATGGTTAGAGTAAGTTACATATATAAATATATAGTTGCATTGACAAATCTAAATGCTTCATGCGATTTGAACATGTAAGAACACATAAAATAGAAGGAAGAATTGCAGAGTAATGCCATTATAGACATCTGATTATTATTATTTTTTGTAATGAGTATCACATTGTGACAACTAGTATTTTTTTACAATCCATGTTACTTATGTTCTGCTTTTCCAATCATAAAAATGGCCTTAGTGTCTCGAATTATGTAAAACGCCGTCTTTCGAATTTACGTGTCTTTTGGTTGCTAAAAAGAGGAGGAACGACGCCGTTTTGGAAGGCATGCTGACCAACATGTACTCTGAGTTTAATATTATGTGAAATATTTATTTGGAGCAATTGCACATATTTATTGCAAAATAGAAGGGGAACTGGGAATTCATTATTATTTTTTTTTTTGTATCTAGAAAACAAAAAAAAAATAAAAAAAAAAAACAAAAAAAAATGTATACTTTGAGAACCATAGTTTGTTTACGTGGCATTATCCTCTTTATGTGGTCATGGAGTTCAGTCTCTCTCTCCTCTTTCTCTCGCACTTCCCCTTGGCTGCGTTTGGTCTCCTTTCACCTTCACTAATCATAACCACCCTTAATGGCCGTCGCCGCACTTAAAATCGCCTCCACCGGCCTTTTCTCCACCGCTCCATCTCCTTCCGGCTGCCAGAAACTACCGCCGTGCCACAACCACCTCCTTCCCCTCACTAAACCCACCTCAAAAATTGCCCTAACATCCTCTCGCAACAGAGTTGGGTTCACCACGTGCAAGGCTACTGAAGTGTCTCCACCACCGCCGTCATCATCATCATCCTCTTCGGCCGGCGACGATGGGAAGAACTGGGTTCCGGTAGTGCCGCTATCGGCGCTGCCGAAGGGAGAGCGGCGCGTGATCATACAAGACGGGGAGACAATATTGCTGCTGTGGTATAAAAACGACGTCTTTGCTATTGAGAACCGATCTCCAGCTGAGGGTGCCTATTCTGAAGGCCTCCGCAATGCTAAGCTCACTCAGGTCTGTCTGTTTTCTCAATCTCTTGTTTCACAATGTGCTCTGTTTCTGTGTCACTAAGGTCTGTTTGGGAACAAGGATAGGAATTGATACACAGTATAAATCGAAATGTATCAAATGTTTAGGGTTTATGTTTGTATGTGATTCAAAATAGACACATAACTTAATCAAGCATACAATATGGATGATACTTACACAATTCGGTAGTACAGGAATTTTGTAATCATAAACATCAAGCATAAGATAATTACATATAACATTACATTATTATCGCATCCAATTCAGTCAATCTGAACAATCCTATATCAATATTCCCAAACGAGTCCTCAGTATAAGGGGTCATTTGTATTGTAATCTATATCTATGTATCTGAAAGCACTTGGATGAAGTATTTTGATTATCAATTATTGTATATACACGCACACACACAGTGTGTGTGTTAGTTTCTCGAGATCTAATATGGAGGCAGAACTACCTAATGAGATTGGTGTGTAACATCCAAATTTTGACCCCTCTAATTATTTTTATCGAATTATTCCTAGTGTTTGACTATTTGTTGTTCATTTTTCTCAATACCGAGGAATGAGTAAAATGCGTGAGGGGTTTAAAAATGATTTTGGAGTTGTGAATCTGATATTTGCCTATGTATACTGTTAGAGAACCCTCTTTGTAATAGCACATGCACTCGTACTATTAGTTCTCATTGTTTCTCAATGTAAGAACAAGAGTGTTTTTCTAAATGTGATATTATAAACTTGCTCGTAACCGACACACTTAAACAATCTACAGGATGGATGCATCGTCTGCCCATCAACTGATAGCACATTTGATTTGCAAACGGGAGAAATCAAAGAGTGGTACCCTAAGAATCCCGTGCTTAGAGCACTCACCCCCCCTCTAAGAAAAATGTTCGTTTATCCAGTCAAAACTGACGGTGATAATATCTTCATTAGCATAAGAAGAACCATCCAATCCGATGCTTCTACTGAGATCGTTTTCAGCGGCAAGGCTCAACCTGGTTTAACGGCTTCAAATGTCAATGTTGATGAGGTAAATAAACCGCATTGAGAAAAAAAATATCATTAATATACTCGTGGGCCGATTATGAAAAGAAAAATAAGAGAAAACTTATTCGTAACAACAGGTGAAAATGATTATTGATGAAGATTCTGAGGGATTTGGTTTCACAAGGAAGAACGAATTGATAAACGGAAAGGCGGCTGTTATCGGATTCTTATTGCTGTTGGATTTCGAACTGCTGACCGGTAAAGGGCTACTCAGGGGAACTGGTTTCTTGGACTTCATTTATTCAGTTTCGAATGCTCTGCAATGATTCTTACAGAGATGAGATCAAAGTGTTGATGTTTTTTGCCTGTCTTTCTTTCATTCTTGTGCCTGCTTGCTTATATTTCCTGGAACATGGTTTATAGGAAGTAAAAACTTATATTGGTCCTTGTATATTTATTTATTTACTGTGATTAAATTCCATCACCTGACATTATAACCGAATGAAATGTATCCAAATTTGTTTTGTACCTCGTACAATTACAGTGTCTTTTTGCTCAAAATCTTTAGATTGTGCATAATGTTTGAAAATATAGACAAATGTTACTTGGAAGTATTATATTATACAATATAAACTAGAAAATTACAATATCAAGTATAACCAGAGGATTTCAGATTGAATTTACTAATTCAATTACACCATCACCCTTCAAATTGGTGTTTTTCGTGTCTACGTAAACTATATTAGGATAATCATGTGTGACAAAGGTTATATCTATGCTGCACACCTGGTGAAGACTACATCAGGTGATTTTTCTCCATTGATCTACATACACCAATATGTACGTGTGTATATGAATGGTAAATATCTATCCGGTGTATTTCACCCGAGTAGCATAGAATAGACCGTGACAAAAACAAGTCTCACCTAACTGTTGGTAAAAAGATTAAAATTCTAAGTCAATTAATACAAGCCCATTTGCTTAAAACCGCTAGATCTTCTCTTACGAAAAATGGATCTGGTACTAGATATATAATTGAGTGGTGTAACATCAGATCCAGATCATTCGATTCCAAATTTTCCAAATGAAGGTCAAAATTGAGATCCTACATAGAGATAGACTTCACCCAAATTTAGTTGAGCATTTTGGAGCCGACCACGCTTATGACGTCATGGATGACGATAATCGTAGTGTTCACTATAAACTCCCTTCTACTCTTTTACCACAACATTTTGACCCGGGCTAAACATTCCTATTTATTCCCCTTTGTTGTTCAAAATTAAAAGTAAATTGGTTGACCACTAATTATTACTTTTGTTTAAGTCTATTACACACGTGAATTAAAATTTAAAACAAGCCAACCCACTTTCTTTACTTTTCTATGATAATATGTTTTATCCAATAACCGACCATACTTTTACCTCAATGTGTATATATATTTTAGATTAAACAACTACTAATTACATAATTTAGTTACATTCTTGTGTTATTTCAAGATTTGTAAAATTGAATTTGACTAATTCGTTGATGGAGAAATGACCGACGTGCTCATTTTCGCTGCATTAAATTCAAAATCAATAAATCCACCGATCTCAAGTTGGTTGGTTTGTGAATAAATATTCTTGCCCCCCTTTCACACAAAACCAATTTCTTGATCAAGTGGGATCACGTATTATTTAATATTAAAAGTGAACCATCTTTACTTTGACCATTGAAAATTTTGACTTCCCATATCATAAAAAAATAAATTAATAAATTGTTCTAGTTGACTTTCTAATCTTCAACTTATATAAGCCTCTATTTTGCGTAAGTCACATAATTGAAGTATTATAATATTAGCAACCAAATCGATTTTCTACAAATCCAGTGAAGAAGAAGAAGAAGAAGAAGATGATGAGCAGCTCCTCCGACGAATGTGGTAATTACAGAAACAACGACGAAGCAGCAGCGTCGTCGTCGCAGAACAAGTACAAAGGAATCCGTCGCCGGAAATGGGGGAAGTGGGTGTCGGAGATCAGGGTACCGGGGACGCCGGAGCGGCTGTGGTTGGGATCATACGCCACACCGGAGGCGGCGGCGGTGGCACACGACGTGGCTTTCTACTGCCTAAGAGGCAACTCGTCGCCGAAGAATCTGAACTTTCCGTTGGTGTTGCCCGCCGGAGCGAGGGTGGGAATGTCGCCGCGGTCGGTGCAGAAGGCGGCGTCGGACGCCGGATTGGCGATTGATGCGCGGCTGTCGGATGGAAAATCGTCGCAGAGAAGAAGTGGTGAAGAATACCTGGATATTTCTGTGGAAGATTATCTATAATTAATTAATTAATTAATTACGCAAAGCTCTGTTTTTTTCTTTCTTCTTTAATCTGTCTTTAAATGGTCAGACAGTTTATGTTGGAGTTGGTTTTTGGTGCGCACAACTAAGTTATTGCACGCCCTATAAATATATTTTTAGTTATTATTATATTATTTTTATTTATATATATACACCTCGAATGTATTATTATTATTATTATTAAACAACACCAAGACTAAATGAGAAAAAAGTGGAAAGCCCAAACCAACATTACAAAGGCCCGAATGTCAAAACGTCCAATCGTACACAATATTATTAATTCCAAAACTACCCTTACAACTAAACATAACTAAATCCTGACTTATGAATTAATTAAGAAAAACTTGAATCAAAGTTTAAGGTTCAGGTTTATATCAGTTCATTCTGGTCTGGTCTGGTCTGAGAGTCACTTCTTGTATTTTTTGTAAATAAACATTTTTTTTAGAAAATTGAGTGAGGGAAAGGTGCCGGGCATTTCTTAATTAGGGTTTATTGATGAGTCAATTGGGGGAATTATTGACGATGATGTTGTCGGAGAGAGGAAGAAGTGGCCGGCCGGTGTTATCTCAACAAGGTAAGGTACCACCTTTAATTTGTTTTACTTAATTTTATTTAACACGATCGAAAATACTTCATTTTTAATTCCAGTTCATCATCATGCTTCTTCTCTCCGATCATTTCAATTTTTTATTGTTTACCTTAAAACATTTCACGGCTCAAATTAGGTGTATTCGTGATTTCCTTACACGTTTGTTACACGTGGCAAAACCAGCTGAGGACCAGTAGTCATGCCTCTGTTTGGCATATTTAAGTAGCAAGAAAGACAAAGTTAATTAGCTGAGAATAGATAAAGAAGAAATAGCATATTATTGTTTTCAAGCACACTGTTTAATTCAGGTTATAATAATTATCAGTTGTTCTCTTCTGCTATGATGCTATGTTGGATTATTTATTTATTTTATTTTATTTTTTTGTCTCCAATAGAATGGATGAGCTGAAAGAGACGGCCGCCTCAGCGGCGAGAAGAACAAAGGAGTTGTTGACCGGTAATGCGGAGGAGCTTGATCGGAAAGCTCTACTAGGCGGCGACACTAATCAGGTAAAAGTAAAACCCTATCATATATATATATATATATATATACAGAGTAGTTGTGACTCAAAAACAAAATTCATCATGTTATAACAGGAAAAGTACAGAGAGACAGAATTCAAAGCTAGAGAGAAGATGGAAGAGCAGAAGCTCAACAAAGAAGATGAGGCAAAGCAGAGAGTTGCCGCCGATCGTGAAACGGCTGCCGACAGGTTAATAGCTACTTCCTTAATTTCATCATTACAGATTCTCTGTATTTGTAATAATTAATGTCTTTTAATGTGTGTATATATATATATATATATATATATATATATATATATATGAACTGCAGAGGAGTTGCAGCAAGAAAGAACATATATGGTGCAATAGGGAGTGTTAAGGATGCAATAAAGGAGAAGCTAACATATCCAACAGATATAGTTCATGAAGCACGTGCCTCACGTGAGTATGGTGGACCGAAAAGAGCGGAGAAGGAGAAGCTGGTTGATGAGACTGAGGAAGGTCCTTATGGACCTGCAGCTTTTCCTAGTGTTCAAACTTCTGATTAGCTTCTATGCATGCCTCTTTATGTAATTATTATGTAACTATGTATTTGTTACCACCTTTTCTTTTTACTATATAAAGTTCGGGTTATCGGGGTTCGCATTTTTGGTGAAGTCCGATTTTTTTTTTTAGAATTCAGAAACTAATTCTAATTTCGTTTTAAACAAGTAAGAAGAATCGATCAGTAATTGGAATGACAAATTTTGGCGTGTTCAGATCCGGTGTTTGGTTTCGGTTTCGGTTCAGTTTTTGGTTTTGCGTTCGGGTTTCGAGTTTTTGTTTTGGGTTCAATTTCATTTCAGGTTCTCGGTTTTCCGGTTTTTGGGGTTTCGGGTTTTCAGGTTTTCGTTTTGGGTTCGGTTCCGATTTTTGGGTCCAGGCTTGGGTTCTCTGTGTCGGTGTTTCGGATTTTCAAGTTTCAGGTTTTCTTTTTTTTTTTTTTTCCGGTTTCGGGTTTTTGGTTTCGGTACCGGTTTTCGGGTTTCGTTTCAGTTTCCGGTTATCGAGTTTTTGAGTTTCCCGGGTTCTGGGTTCGGTTTCGGATTTTCGGCTTCTGCGCATCCAAAAATAATCGAAAATGTAAACAAAGAAAACACACAATGTTTCTTGGAATTCGCCACCTTTATTCATCTCGATTACAGCTCTCAAAAACACTAGTTCAAACATTACAAAAGTAGCAAATGCGAATACACAAACAGAAAATCATTCATCACTCATTCACTCATACTTGTTCTGCTGTTTGGCTGGAGAAAACGTCGAAGTACTTCCGCTAGTAAGTCTTCCGGGAGAACCCTCCGCCACTAGGGTAAGTCTTCTCGGAGGGGAAGAAGCTTCTAGAAGTTTCCTCCCAGTTCCGATAAACGAAGTAGTTCTTCCCTCACCAACATTCGTCGAAAGAAACCGAAATGTCCAGTACAAAACTTTCGGCGCAAAAACTCTATACAAGAAGAAAACATCGTACCAGCTCGGATATTTCACGTACGGATCTCCCCTGCACGCCCCTTCCACTATTAGCCTCGCAAACTCCTCCACGGGCCCACCAGACACGTGTACCTTAAAAGAAAGTGTTCGATTAATATTCACAAACGAAACTTTCATATTAATTAGTACAAATAATAATAAAAAAAGGGGAGAAAAACAAATTACTTCTCTTTCTTCTTTCCACTGCATATCTGCGCCTTCCTCCACCATGAATTTCCCGCCAGTTATTTCGGTTCCGATCCAGCCGTGCGTGGCGACTGTTATTCCGATTTCGTCCTTCACTTCGAATCTCAGTGTCTCGTAGAAGTTCATTAGTGCTGATTTAGCAGCCTATAACACATTTGTTTCAATTTTGTCAAAATTGTTTTCACCTTCAACTACTATATATATATATATATATATATATATATATATATATATATATATATATATATATATATATATATATATATATATATATATATATATATATATATATATATATATATATATATATATATACACACATATGTTAGAATTGGAAATGAGAGTTAAATTTATTGCAGGCTTACAGCATAGACGCTCATTCTTGGCAACGGCAACCAATTCTCAACGGAAGCATTCACAACAATACGACCGTTGCTTTCACGCAGATATGGCAGCGCTACGTATGTCGGATATACATTACCCCAGAAGTTTATATCCTTAATTTTGACAAATAATAATGTCAGAAACAATATTGATCGAAACATTGTCCGAATTATAACTTGAGCTTATTTCATTCGGTACCCTTATGTTATATCGAATTGCTGAAAAGGTCCTCTGTGCTATTAATAATATTAGCAATAAGATGCAATAAAAACCCCAATTATATATATACATACTAGTTCATTACCATTAAAATGGGAAACACAGATGTATCTGTAGCTTCGTCGAAGTAGAAAGTATGGCCTAAACTCACTGTATTCACTAGATGATCCACTGCAAATGTAATCGAAATTGCGTATTCATTATATTATCACACACAAAAACTTTAAAGAAATTAAAATCAGCAGAGAGTTTAATTAATTAATATGTACCTCGTCCGAAATAATTGATAGTTTCATTGATAAATCTCCGACAGTCATCTTCTTTAACAACATCGGCAGCCATAATTAGCACATGCTGGGCCCCCATTCTTCTTGCGTTCTCGCTTATGCCCCGTAGCCTCTGCTCTCTTCGCGCCACCAATACAAGATTCGCGCCTTTTTTCGCATACTGATATGCAATTTGCTGCAGCATCCCCAAAATTTTGCAAGATTAATTAATTTTGACACAAAAATCAAGAATCCGACAAGCAATAATTAAGAAATTTGTGTATAATTAATTAATTATACCTCTCCGATCCCGGAAGAAGCACCGGTGATGACAACCACTTTATCTTCCATGGTGTCACGTTTGAAGTAGGTACTGTAAAACCATTCACACGTGCTAATGAAAAACAGAGTCGGCCATGCAAAAGCCAGCATCACCAGACTTGCCGGCGGCACCACAAAGTTCAGAACTGCGTTCATTAGATCCATTCTCTCTCTGCGCTGTTTCAATAATTCAGACTTTTTGAGAGAGGAGAGAGAGAGAGAATATGTAAATTATGTGAAGAATTGAGTTTTGGGGGGTGAGGGTAGGGGGTGGGGGGTGGTTATGGTTATTTGACATCTAGTGATAGAAGATGAACACCATGGCTGCATGCAGAAGAGGGTTCTGTACACGTGTTAGTGTGCAGGGTAAACGTTGTCACTCTCTACTGGATTAGGTTTTTGGAGCTTTCTGCATGATTAAATTTAAGGTTTTTGGAGCAAGTGTTTATTTTTAATTCTATTTTTAGTATTTTAGTTTCTTTCAAAGTCTACTTACAATGTACTTATTGTCAAGAAGAATCAATCAATTATTATTAGCTTAATTAATATGCATCCGACGTGGCATTCGAGTGGGTCCCACGTGTCTTAGTGCCACGCACGTCTTCAAAAGTTTGAATCCTTTGAAAAGAAAAAAAAAATCAGCAGAAAAAATGTTTCTGCTCAAACACTAACGAATTAATAATCTTTTGCCACTGAATAAAAAATAATAATAATCAGAAGAAGAAGATGAATGCAGAGTTCATGCAAGAAAATGTTTGTGTTCTTCGTAGAATTCAGGGAGCTGATTTCTCTGTCAATCAAGATTGCTATTTAGGGTAAGAAATACAGTATAATTATTATTAATTTATTATCACTGTCATTTTTCAAAATTTAATTTTAATCTTCGAAACAAATTAATGGTCATACGCATTTTGTGCCTGTAACTTCCGTAATTCTCTCCATCTCCCTTTCCCTAATCAAACAAAATTTAAATTTACCACACTTTTATTTAATTTTTAATGAATTATTTATTAAAAAAATAATTGTGCAACAACAAATGACAAAAAAATGTAGAATTACGTGCCTTATTTTCTGACAGTAGTAATTACTGAATTTCAAGAAAAAAAAAAAAAAAAGATTCTGGAACCCAAAATCTTCTTCCATTAGGGACCTGCCTTGAAACCTTGCCCAGAACTCGTGCATTAATTCATGGGCATAGGTTGAACATACATTTTATTTGTGTATATATCTTCGTATGCTTACACTCCAACAAATTCTTTCATGCTACATTCTGGTCTGTTCTTTTGACTTTTTTCATTAATTTTTTATTTTATTTTTAATTCAAAATTTTCATCCTTTTGTTATCTTTGTAATAGGGACATAATCCCTGTATTTGGGTATATTTTCAAAAGGTCTTGAATTTTCAAGAAGTGCAGTTGGGATTATCTCCTACATTTTTCGACGGTCGAAAAAAAAAACAAGAAACAATCATATGATCTATGATCAAGATTCTTGCTTTTTGCCCTTTGTTTCTGATTATTGAGGCTATTACAATGGCTGATTGATTGCACAGAAACCAGAGACAAAAGAAGAAAAAAAGGTGATCTTTTTTTTGAGAGAAATAATAATGGGGTGCCTTTGTTCAAAAGGATCCATTGTGAACGATTACGTGGCCGAATACGAAAAGGAAAAAGAAAAAGAGCTACCAAAATCTTCGGTGCAGCTGATTCCTCCCTTGAATAGAGATCAAGTTATAGGAGTAGGAAATAATCCCAACAAGAATGATGCTTCCCTTCATTCAAGATCACGTTCAAGATCAAAGACAGCCTTAGAATCGAACGTTGCCTCGGTCCCGCCTGTAATCATCGAAGAGGATCCAAAGACAATGATCATCGAACGGCCCAAAAACGGCCACCGGAGACATTCGACAATGGATTTAGGAACCCCACAAAAAATGTCGAGAATTACGAGTATGCCACGCGGCGCAAATGGCGAGCAAGGATGGCCCTCGTGGCTAGCTTCGGTTGCAGGGGAAGCCATCAAAGGGTGGGCCCCACGAAGTTCCGATTCGTACGAGAAGCTGAACAAAGTCAGTTTTTTTTTTCTTTTTCCTTCAGACAAAATTCCTTGGTTTATCCTATATACTCATTCGTGTACTAACTTTTCAAGAAAATCTGTGTTTGTCTCGATTGATTGATGCAGATTGGTCAGGGTACATACAGTAGTGTCTACATGGCACGTGACCTAACGAATGACAAAATAGTGGCGATGAAGAAAGTGAGATTTGTGAATATGGACCCTGAAAGTGTTCGTTTTATGGCGAGGGAGATTTGTATCCTCCGTAAGCTAGACCACCCTAATGTGATGAAGCTCGAAGCTCTGGTGACATCTAGGGTTTCCGGAAGTTTGTATCTCGTATTCGAATACATGGAGCACGATCTTGCTGGACTCTTAGCATCACCGAAGGTTAAATTTACTGAACCACAGGTATAGATACATATACATACTGTATCTATTCTCCGAAAAAATATTTGATTTCATCTCATGTGATAAGGCTTTTCTTGTTTGCAGATAAAATGTTACATGCAGCAAATATTAAGCGGGCTAGAGCACTGCCATAGTAGAGGTGTTCTTCATAGAGATATAAAGGGTTCGAATATTTTGGTTGATAATAAAGGAGTTGTCAAAATCGGAGATTTAGGTTTGGCTACCTTTTTCGAGCCAGGCCAAAAGCAGCCATTAACGAGCCGTGTAGTGACTCTGTGGTACAGAGCTCCTGAGTTATTATTGGGTGCAACTTCGTACGGACCTGAAATTGATTTGTGGAGCGTCGGTTGTATTCTTGCTGAGCTTTTTGCTGGCAAGCCTATCATGCCTGGAAGAACCGAGGTTTTTTTTTTTTCCCGAGTTTC
The DNA here is from genome assembly GCF_000504015.1 of Erythranthe guttata. The sequence goes on from NW_012194849.1 coordinate 216,605, forward strand.
CTAATTTTTTTTAAATTCTTTTTTCGAGTCTTTTAACATGGATTATGAATATTTTCTGTAGGTGGAGCAAATGCATAAGATATTCAAGCTGTGTGGTTCACCTACAGAGGAGTATTGGATGAAGACAAAATTACCACATGCCACTAGTTTTAAATCACAGAGGGTATACAAAAGACGAGTTTCCGATACATTTAAAGATATCCCTTCATCTGCATTGGCTCTCGTTGAAGTACTTCTCTCGATCGATCCAAAACAGAGGGGTACTGCTTCTTCGGCCCTCAGAAGTGAGGTATATATTTTCCTACCTGATATTTAAATTTCAGTCATTTTGTATTTGCTGAAATGATAACTTTTGCGTTTTCCGTTGCTTCGTGATTTCAGTTCTTTACTTCGAAGCCTCTGCCCTGCGATCCATCTAGCCTACCAAAGTACCCTCCTAGTAAGGAACTTGATGCCAAGATTAGAGAGGAGGAAGCTAAAAGGTAACAGAATATTCCAAATTCTAATTTGTAAATAACTGCAAACTAAAATATGAAACAAATGTAATTCGCGTTTTTGTTATTCAGGCGAAAAGAGGAGAGTGTCAAAGGGCGAGAAGCTGAATACGAAAAGAACAATTCAAATAAACAGAAGGCCGTTCCAGAAGGACAGGTTTCTATCTTTTCCACTAATAGCCCTTCAAATTTATCATCATAATTATGATCGATTTTTTTAAAATTTTCTTTTTTTTCGAAAAAGGGACAATCAAATAAGAGCACGAGTTATAAGTACAACCCACAAGAGGACAGTGGAGCTGGATTCCCGATCGAGCCGCCAAGAGCAAAACTGAAAAACGGATATACTCATTCTAACTCAGTGATTCACCCCAACGCAGTAGGGTATTCTTGGAGTAAAAATATGAAGGATGACTCAGTTCACTCAGTCCAATCTCAACACGGTGTACAACTCACAAGACAAGGTTCTCAAGGGCGTCGACCAATAATAGCAGACTCGTCGGATTATCGAACCAAGGCAAATGTCAGAAGTTCTAATAATGACTCGATAGTATGCCTTCTAACACGAATGTTTTGTTTTCAGGGGTATCATTACATGCTCTTAACTTGTCTTATTTTGTCAGGGCTACGTACCTAAAAGAAACAGGATCCTTTTCTCCGGACCATTAATGCCTCCAGGCGGGAATATGGAAGACATGCTAAAAGAGCACGAAAGACAAATTCAAGAGGCGGTACGCAAGGCACGTCTAGACAAAGACAGAACGAAAAAGAACTCCTATGATTATGATTAGTACTGCCAAAGACCAAAGTTGTCCTAAAAGAACTGCTGCAGTTACAAGTAGAACCTGAAAATGTATAGCACAAATAGACATGTGATGTGAATGCCAGTTCATAATGGATCGTCGGGTACCAAATGTGAAGCAGCTGAAAGCTACTGTCCGATTGAGACTACAGATTCATGTGAAGAACTTCTGAAGTTGGTAATAGAAGCAAGGGGGCGAACTCTGTTTTCTAAGTGAACTTGTAGTCAACCCGATGAGGAGGTTCATCTTTTGTATATTACAGCATCCATCGGTTTAACATTGTAGAAACAAAAATTCATCTTACTCTTTAACAAATAGCTTTGGATTAGTAAATGCCAATTGAGTTGTAAGATAACATATATGGTTATGGAGAAAGGTTTTTCATATGTGAAATATTCAACAAGCTTATCGTGTGTGTGTGTGTGTGCGTGTGTGTGTGTGTGAGAGAGAGAGAGAAACAACATAGACGTATAATCTGCAAAAGCAACAATGATAGGGAAAATGTTACTAATCGAACCAAATTTCGAGCAAATGCATGTTACAAATAGCTGCAACTTAAAATCAAATTTCGAAAATAAAGGTCATTATTCAGTACATCAGAACAATAATTGCTTACATGCATAAATAGCAGCGTTATTTATTTAGAAACACGGGAAGAGAAGAAAATATATTCTACATATTTATGACTCCTAAGTCTCAATACTGTACATTTTGGGATCAAACTCCTCATCAATGGATTACCTTGATTTCATGCCGAAGTAGCTCGAGAAGAACTAGATATCTTGCTTAGGCTTGCGGCTCAATTCCGAGTAGTGACCTCCCATTAGTTGCAGAATCTCTTCCCACAAGTCTTCAGAGGAAGAATTCTGTGAAAGCCCAGCGATTAAGTTTGCACTACATGCAGCAACATACCAGTAATCAGATTCAATTTCATCGATCAGTTGGTCCAGCTGCCATCCAGCGTATCCCATAAAGAATCTGAAGTCTTTAGGCCTAAGTATCCCATTCTTCACCAAAGCTGAAGCTTCGTCCAAACTGTTTCTTGACCCAAAATATACACCAGGAATGACTTCCTCAAAACCGGGAAGTCCAGTAGTTCCCTCAGCTCTTAGCAAAAACATACTAGCATCAAGGGGTCCACCAAAATGCAGAGAACAGTCGGCAAATGTAGTTGCTAACTCGATATTGGTGGGGTTCATATGCTTCATCTTTTTGTGAAGGGGTCGATTCACAACAACCCCAAATGGCCCCTCTTGTGGGTTCTTTGTTCCGGATCGGAGGAGAAGAACCACGGTCCTTTCAAAAGTGCGAACTCCATCAAGTTTTTCTGTAGCAATAAGGAGACACCCATTCTCGGGTGCTGAAATAGGATGGGCCCACTTGAGGGGCAGAGATTTTGATGCGGGTGATGCTCTATCTTGGTTGTGAGTAGCTTCTGCATCTTCAGCCTGGAAGTTTATATTTTTAGACGGTAAAACAGGAAACATTTAAACTCTCTCAAGTACAGACCCATTAAATAAAAAACAACAGAGAGAGACGATTGACAATTGAGGCTCCTCAAAAGATCCTATAAACCTCATAATGAACACCTTCAAGTAGGAACAAGTGTACCTGCTCCTGGATGTAGAGAGATGCTCTAAACTCTCTCCAATCTAATGGTTTACGCTGAGATTTCTGTGGGCTGGGATCGCCAGATTTGTTGCTTCCAGGGGGGGGATTGTTGCCTTTCAGACGATCATTGTTCCCTGCATACACAAATTATGCATACAGAACCATTCATTGAGTTGAAAGTCTCATGACTATTGCAGAAACTTTGTACCCTGGCTAAAGACTCAGCATAGAATTTTTTCCCATTCCACAAAAGGTATGTCATCGTGAAATATAGATTTTGAGTGTCGGGCCTAAACTATTTTTTAGCTCGGATGAAAAGTCAATGCAAATTAAGTTTGTTACGACTTAATTTTGTATACATTGAGGACATAGCATTGTGAAATCCATCACTTATCCCCCTACGCAATGGAATATATTTCTCCATTTTATTTGATCAATTATGATGTACAAGTCTGTTTTCCAATTTAATCAAGTCCACCAACTGCTATAAGTTGAGTCCATTTTTTTTCACAAAGAAACGCACTCAGGACGAGATCTTTCTACATGATCACCAAATACTCATAACTCTCAAGCTAAAACAAATTTTCAATTTAAAAAGAAAAATGGAAGCTCCTTACATGCCATGCCAGCAATAACTTCAGATAAGAAAGATAAAATAACAATTAAATTAACAGCTCTCTTCTTTCATAACAGAACTAAAAATATTTGTTCCCTTTTCTTTTGGGGGGGACAAGAGTAAGAAAAAATATATACCAGAATTAGAAGAGGAGGAATTGGAATCAGAACCACTTGAATTTCCAGGATTCTTCTTCGACACAGCTTCAATTAAAAGCGATCGATACCTACAGTGAGTCTGAGTCGGTAGCGATTCCGCCTTGGAAACCCTAAATTCCAAAGACATCGATTGATTTCTGGAACTCCAGTAAATAGGTTTCTCGGAGAAGGAATTTCTGAGCATAAAGCGATTGCTTTTCGCATGCACGCACCACAGATCCATCATTCGAAACCAATTTTTTTCTCCGTTCTCTCTCTCTCTCTCTCTCTCTCTCTCTCTCTCTCTCTGTATGAAGGGCAACTGCAGGAAGAAAGGGAAAGGGGAAAAGGAGAGAGGGGGAGATGGATGGAATATGCTGAATATTTTAACGGAATGATGAGAGAGAGAGCGGACTGCTGAAGATGGTGGGTGCAGGTTAGTGTAATTGGATTACATTATTTATTCTGCGCCCACTTGTGGGCCCCCCACTATTTTTATTTTTATTTTTATTTACTGTGTTACATAAGTTATGTCGTTCCAACTAGGTACAATTACTTTATCCACATTATCTCCCACAAATGGTTTTAAAATTATTTTACACAATTATTATAATAACTGAAATCGAATTTGATTTTATATTATTAATTAATAGTACCAAACTTACGAAGTATATAAATAATAAAAATATAAATATATAAATTAATACATTCTACTCTAATATTTTGTTCTAGTTATGTATAGTCCATAAGTTTAAAAAACGTAGAGAGCCCAGCCCAATAAGTCCATAGTCAACCCAATGTTCCCGCAAATAAATTGCAGTAAAACCCAAATTGTATTAATTTATAATAAACTGACCCATTGCAGTGAGGTACCAAACCTGGTCCAAATTTATATATATTTTTGCAATAAAGACCCTCAACAACCTAATGTTTTCATCGAATAAAAATATATCATTATATTTTTTTATGAAGAAATAAGTATTTATTTAGTAACCAATTTTAATTAATATTTCATAGTTTTTAGTGGATAAAAATAATAATGCAATTCAACCAAAATACGAAGAAAAAAAATTCATATTGAAACTTGTTCTAAAGTATACTTAATGACATGCACAGTCATAATTAGTATAAAAACGAAACACACATTTACGAAAAAATCAAAAAATATATAATAAAATATTCGGAACTCTATTAAATTAAATGTACCAAATAACATTTTAGAACATGCAAACATAAAATACTTTATCAAAACAAGAATAACAATGTCAATTACCCATAACGAGTAAGAAAATATAGTTTAATCACTTTTTTTATTAATCGAAAACTATGAAATAGTAATTAAAAAACAGTTACTGGAAAATTGCTTATTTCCATCATTAAATTAAACATAATAATTGATGGTATATTTTTATTTCTCTCCAAATTTGTCGAACTCAGTCAGCCACATGGCCCACATCCTCTAGTTTGTTATTAATCCTTTTATTTTATAAATAAAATGACAATTTATTCAACCAAGCATTGAATTATCTGCTATAGCATGGCAGAACCAAAATCTCCAACTTTCGTAACATACATGACTGAAATATTAATTTTAAAATATGATGAACTAAAAAACCTACATAAAAAACAAAATTTGGTGAAAATACACGAGCCTATTTAGTGCTCAAATACATTGACTTTTCCTTTAATTTATGTGCATCATTTATTTAGTGTAGCGGTGTATTAATCTACGTGCATAATTTACGTGCATCATTATTTATTCTCAATTGTAAGACTTTCGATACAATTTGAGTGAAGATACACGTGCCTATAATTTAAATTTAGTAGTATCATCGACTTTTTTTTGGAAAATAATTTGTGTTGATTTAATTATTTTTTATTCCGTGAAGTTAGCCAATTAATCTTTTTAATATGGTTTTTTTGGGTGATCTATTGTAATATTGTAATTATCAAAGTAAAATTTTATTAGACCGTCGATGGTCCAGTAATATTTAATTATAATATATGTGAGGGGTTTTTTTTATTGAAATTGTATTTCATTAGATTATTTAATCTTATCTTTATTAATTTTATATTGTCAACCAAACGATACCCTAAAATCTAATCTTGGTGCTATTCTAAGGTCTAACAAGTTAGTTCCTTCAATAACTACATCTTGTTCAATTTTATTTAAGTTGCATGAAAGGTACGTAACCAGCTGCAATTCAACTATAAATACACTTAGAAATTATGTGCATGCATGTCAATTCATTTCACCACCAATTATGGAGATGTACTCGATTAATTGGGAATCATCACTACTCTTAGCAACCTTATTACTCTTCTTAGCCCTAATTACAATTTCAAAAAAATTACAGCAGCCACAGAGATTAATTAACCCCCCACCAGGCCCGAAACCATGGCCCGTAATCGGCAATTTGAACCTCATAATCTCCAAACCACGTCAATCCCTTCAATCCTTATCCGAAAAATACGGCGAAATACTGCTGCTCAAACTAGGCAAATCTCCGGTAGTGATTGCGTCATCACCGGAGCTGGCAAAACAGTTCCTAAGAACACACGACGCTTCCTTCGCCTCCAGGCCCGCATTCGCCGCGGGCAAGTACACGTGCTACAACTACAGGAACATGGTGTGGGCCCCATACGGGCCGTACTGGAAACAGGCCCGCAGAATCTACCACTCGGAGGTTTTCAGCGCCAAGAGGCTCGAATCCTTCGAGCACATTCGGGTACAGGAGAGGCGTAGGTTCCTCTCCCGTCTTCATTCTCTGTCGGAAAAGCCGATCATGCTCAGAGATGAGCTGTCGCGCCACACTCTCTCCAGTATAAGTAAAATGGTGTTGAGTGGCAATGTCGAAATATCGGATGAACTGGCGAGGATGCTCAACGAGTTGCTTCTGCTCAACGGATCGTTCAATATCGGGGATTGAATTCCCTGGCTCGGTTTTCTTGATTTGCAGGGGCTTGTTAAGAAAATGAAGATTTTACACAAGAAATTGGATTGTTTTAATAACTATGTAATTGACGATCACTTAGCTAGACGATCATCATCCGAAAAACCGAAACACGACTTTGCTACGAAAGGTGTATTAGACGTGTTATTGGAGTTGGCTGAGGATTCGAATAATCTTGATGTTCAACTCACAAGAGATGACATCAAGGGACTGTTACAGGTATTATTCATTAATCATTTCGATTAACACACTAATTAAATATTCCTAATTACTCCCCGAAACCCGAAATTTGATTTGAAACATGCAAGCAGGACCTACTAACAGGTGGCACGGATTCATCAGCAACAACAGTGGAATGGGCGATCCACGAACTTCTGAGACAACCTCGGATAATCGAGAAAGCAAAAGAAGAGCTCGACAGAGTAATCGGAAGAAACAGATGGGTTGAAGAGAACGACTACTCTCGATTACCTTACATAGAAGCCATCATAATGGAGTCAATGAGATTACACCCACTTTCCACTTTCCTAGCCCCACGTTACGCGGTCGAAGACTGCAAAGTTGCGGGATTCGACATATCGAAAGGAACGATCGTTCTGGTAAACATATGGAGCATAGGGAGGGACCCTAAATCATGGGATTCGCCTCGAGAGTTCTTGCCGGAGAGGTTTTTGGGGAAAGAGATGTTGGATGTTGTTATGGGGAGTGATTTTGAAATGTTGCCGTTTGGGTCGGGTCGGAGGAGGTGCCCCGGGTACAGCCTTGGACTTAGGGTTGTTCGAGCTACGTTGGCTAGTTTGCTCCATGGGTTTGATCTGAAATTGGCCGCTGACGGCCGAGGCGGCGTTAGGGCTGACGATATATGCATGGAGGATATGTCTAGATTCGACACACGACCAAAACACCCTATTTTGGTCGTCTTGGAACCTAGACTTGAACACCATCTTTACTGAATATGCTCTATGTTTTAAGCGAAAATAAATACATTATACTTATTTATCTAACTATTTTCTTTTCTATTTTAAAATGAATAAAGAAAGAAATAGCAGGACAGAACAAATAGAACTAGAATACTATTTTCCCACTTCTCTATTTTTGTTGTATTACTCATTTATTTTCTACCATTTCTAGTCAATGTTATGTTAATTTGGACTTTGTGTAATTGCGTGCCAAACTTTTTCTGAATTGCCTCAAAAAAATAAAAATAAAAACTCTATCTTGATTGCAAGAGAAGTTTTCAATAAATTTGAATGCATCTCATTTATTTTGTCGACTAGCAATTTAATGTAGTAGTTTTATATAATAGTTTGCTCTTTATTTATTTTAGAATTGGAGGACAAAAAAGCTAACTGTTCCAAGGTAGGTTACTAGTTTTTTGTCATGATTAATTTCAAAAAAAATTGATTGTCATTAAAAAAAAAAAAAAAAAAAAAATTTAGTAGTCGAACCAAAACCGATAACCACCACTGTAATATACAGCCACATTTCTAATTTTCAAGGGAAGTTGTGTGGTGGTGATCATTTCAACATTTAATTTTGTCCTAGAATTCTTTGTTTGAATTTTCTTCACATTATATTGCAGCTATTATAAATTAGTCCCCAAATTAAACAAACTCTCATCACCAACCTGTTTCTCTGTATCATTTTACTACCAAATAATGGACTCACTACTCTTAGTCTTAATATGTACAGCTGCAATAATAGCCTTCATCTCTAAAACAATCTCGAAACTACGTCAACCACGACGAAATACACCACCAGGTCCAAAACCATGGCCTATTATCGGCAACTTGAACCTGATTGGTCCAATCCCACATCAATCCTTTCATTTTCTATCCCGAAAATACGGCGAAATAATGCAGCTCAAATTCGGGAAGTATCCAGTAGTGGTTGCATCTTCTCCGGAGATGGCCAAACAGTTCTTGAGGGTACACGACACAGTCTTCGCCACCAGGCCTCCTCTTGCCGCCGGCAAATACACCGCCTACAATTACTCCGACATGACGTGGGCCCCGTACGGCCCGCAGTGGAGACTAGCCCGTAAAATTTACCTCTCCGAGGTTTTCAGTGCGAAAAAAATCGAATCTTTTGAGCATGTTCGTATAGAGGAGACTCGTAATTTGGTGTCTCGTTTGAGATCCGTGTCTGGGGATCCAGTTGTGCTGAGAGACCATTTAATGCACTACACTGTTTCTGCCACGTGTAGGATGATATTGGGCAAGAAATACTTCTGTGATTCGGAAGACGATAAGTTCGTTACTTTACAAGATATGTTGGATGAGTGGTTTCTGCTGAATGGGGCATTTGTAATTAGTGACTGGATACCATGGCTCAAATTTCTTGATTTGCAGGGATACGTAAAGAGAATGAAGACTTTGTACAATAGATTGGATAATTTTCACAACTACGTGATCGATGATCACCAAACTAGGCAAAAAGGGGCTGCGGCAGAGGAAGAAAAAGACTTCACTTTGGTCGACAAGTTATTGAAGATGGCCGATGATCCTAATCTTGAAGTTAAACTAACGAGGGACTGCGTCAAGGGATTATTACAGGTACAATTGTGTTGATTTGTATTGTCTTGTTCTTGATATCCTCTGTCAGACAATAACTCAAGCACATCGTGTGCATGCAAGAAACATACGACGAAATTTATCATGATCTGACAAAATTTAAACAGGATTTACTAGCTGGAGGCACAGATACCTCAGCAGCAACAGTAGAATGGGCTCTCTGCGAAATTCTGAGACAACCACGAATAATCAAAAAGGCGAAAGAAGAGCTCGACAGGGTAATCGGAAGAAAGAGATGGGTCGAAGAGAACGACTTCTCTCAACTGCCTTACGTAGAAGCCATTATAATGGAGTCGATGAGATTACATCCACTTGCTACACTATTAGCCCCACATTACGCCATCGATGATTGCAAAGTTGCAGGGTTCGACATATCAAAGGGAACAACGGTACTCATCAACACATGGAGCATAGGGAGGGACCCGAAATCATGGGATTCGCCGGAAGAATTCTTGCCGGAGAGGTTTTTGGGGAAAGAAACTGATATGTTGGGGAGTAATTTTGCGCTGCTGCCGTTTGGTTCGGGGCGGAGGAGATGCCCCGGGTACAACCTCGGACTGAAGATGGTACGAACAATGTTGGCTAATTTGCTGCATGGATTTGAGTTTCAATTGGCCGAAGATGTATGCTTGGAGGAGATGTACGGGCTTACTACACATCCTAAAAAACCTCTTGTTGTAGTTATGGAACCAACACTTCCATCCCAGCTTTACTGATTTTGTCTGTGTTCAGGAATTAAATAAATTTTGTGTAAATTGTAATCAAGATGATCTTGATACAAATTGCATTATAAAATAAAGAGCGTGTTTTCGGTTATTGTTTGATATTTTTTGTCATGTGTAACTAGGGACTAAAATTGGAACGGAATTTCCAAATTTTCGTTGATTTTTCGATTCAAATTTTGGGTGATATTTTCAGGGTGGGAACATAATAAATTAAAAGGAAATTATAAATAATTTTTAAAATATATTTTTTTTTCAGAAAAAGGAAAGAGTAAACAAAATTGAACTAGAATACTTCTTTAAATGTGGACCTCTTTTCCCAATATTTGTCTATTTTTTGTTATATTATTACTCTCCTTTTTTCTAACTTTTGTAGTCAATGTTATGTTAAGTTGAACTTTGCATGCAAAAACTCTCCTAGTGGTCCTCATCTCCATTATGCACAAATTTGAATTTCATCGGTTTTATTTGTTGACTAGCAATATACTTATTATACGATGGTCTTCTCTTCATTTATTTGATAATTGGAGGATTAAAGGCAAAAGTGCATGGAAGGTTGTCAATTTTATACATGATTGAATTAAAAAAAATTGATTATTTTTTAGGGTATCAAACTGCCAAGCTCCATATAAATCTGGATATATATATATAAGTTCCTCTTAAGCAGTATTAATTACTGCTAAGGAGAATATATACTCAAGTAAAGCAGAAAGATAGAAATAAAAGGTAAATAAAATTGAAAGATAAATACAGTAAGAATATCAGCTCAGTCTTTCAATTTTTTACACCAGAGATTCACACTTTCCACAATACACCACCAGAGTACCACAAGAAGAACATATCTTCTTTCTCTCTCAACACAAACCCTAGTTTCACCCTGAATTCCACAAAGGAAAGAACAGATCAAGCACTCAAGCTTACCCACTCACCAAAACCCAATTTCAGAACTCACAAATAGAAAAACAGAGAGATTTAGGTCGAGTCTAGGGTAGAATATGTGTCTTATCCTCTTCCAACCTCCATGCCAGTATTTATAGAGAGAGACATAAGTCAAATAGAGCCAAAGTCTGTGCTGGAGAGTCAAAGTCAGCCATGTACCGTGCTCTTTGACCTCCAGCCATGACAGAGTCAAGGCAGTACAAGGGAGGAAGAAGACAGAAGCAGGAGCGACGGAGAAAAAGGGGAAAGAGCTAGGGTTTCAGAATGAGGGTAAAGAAGAGAGAGAAGAGAGTATTTAAGTGAGGGAATCAACGGTCCAGATTCAGCCAGAAATCCAACGGATGAATTTGGCTCAGATATGAATTTGGGCTCACTTATTAACTCTAGGGCTTAACTCAATGGTTGTGTATATAAAATAGAGCAATTGGGCTTTTTGGCACAATACATATTTGGGCAAAAAACCAACAATTTTCAACCTGTAATTAAATTTTTTTTAAATTGAATTCACCTTTGAAAGACTAAAAAATAGGAATCTCCAATGGGACCTGATGACAGAAGAGAAAGTCTAAACATTAATAAACATCTAACTAATAACATGCAACTGACATATCTTTTAATAGTAAAACAAAGAAACAAAAAGAAAAGGAAAATTGTACACTTACGTCAAAATATGTTTAGCTTATGACAAGTACATTTCATGCAAGCTGTGATATATTGTGGTGATCATTGAATATCCACATGCCAATATTTGCACCAAATTTCTTCACAATATTGCACCAAACCCTTTCATTCTAAAATGAGCTTCAACTATATAAGTACACCCTACTCCCCAAACAAATTCTCAGAAACAACCAAATGGATTACTCAATACTCTTAGCCTTAGTATATGCAGCTGCATTAATAGCCTTCATCTCAAAACTAATCTTCGCTCGATGTTAAGTGTATATTTTTACACATAATCATACATTCTAATTGGGACTTTTGGGTGTGTTTTAACGATAATTGGTGCTTAAAATGGTTATTATTTGTATTTTAGGTACAAATTGAAGAATTGGCAACATATGGGGTAAAAAATGCAATTTCGGAGAAAAAGTGGGCCAAAAGTAAAAAAATCACAACTCTGAAGAATTAAAGACCGGACGGCCGTCCGGATTTCAGAACTAATTCTCGCACGGCCGTCCGGGTATCCGAGGTGGCGCTGTGAAGGAAGTTTAATTACACAAGGAAACAACCCTCTTATATTTTTGCACCATATTTAAAGGCCAAAAAGCACACAATTAGGAATCGATCTTTACACACGCAATCTAGGAGCAAGAGAACAGAGCAACGAAGACGAAGACTTGACGAATCTTCATCATAGTTCTTCATTTACTTTTATTTCTGGATTTTTATGAACTTTCGTATTTTTATTATGTTTTTCGTTAAGAACATGAGTAGCTAAGTTTTTATTCTAGGATTTTGTTGGAACCCTATGTGGTGATTCGAACCTATTTTTCTAATATTATGCAAGTTTAAATTCTTTGATTATTTCTCCTATTTGATCTTATTTAGCGCATGAAAGTAGCTAATTTATGTTGCTATATGTTATTGTTAGAATTGATTGACAGATCGTTTTAATAATTAGAACAAGGATAGAAGAGCCTTCGAGTAGTTTTCACCGGATGAGTGTGTTAATTGCATGTATTATCGTAGACATACATATAATACCTTAGGTAGCCGTTTACGAGACTTGTTATTTTAAGAGTAAAAAGCAGTTTGCCCCCTAAACTATGGGCCGATTTGCACTTTACCCCCCAAACAAAAAAAATTTGCACGTTTTTACCTGAACTCGTTAATTCGTTACACGGTGCCCCCTGAACTCAATTTTCCGGCAATTTTGACCGGAAAGTTAAAACATGTGTCTTGCACGTGACATTTACAGGGGTATCTTCGTACATTCACTTATCAACAGGAGATGCTTTTACATGCATATATTAAATATTAATAAATTAATCCTCAACCAAGCTCTTACCTTTTAAAAAAAAAAAATTGAAACCCTAAAACTCGGTTAAATCATCCAACTCAGTAATTTCTAGAAACAAAACTAACACCCACACAAATATCACAAGACGAAATACTCAGAGAAACCAATCATCTGCAGGAAATGGGCAAATCCACAACTAAAACCACAAAAAATGCAAATCTCGATTCCGATTATTCAACCCTGGAGCAGAAGCGAACAAGAATCTCTGGCAAATCAACCAATATTACTCATCGAGGTGGCTGATTAGCGATTACAACAACTCCACGAACAGCAAAGTACTCTAATTTTTTTTGGCGACGGATCATATGAAATTCAAAATCAAACACAAAAAGAAAATGAAAATAAAAAAACCAGAATTGAGGAAGAAATAGGAACGGATTGAGCTATATTAGGATATTATCAGAGCTAGTGTTTGGAGATGGGTAGATTTTTCAACCCCACAAGCGCCTTAAATTCCAAAACACCAGTCCGATCTTTTGATTTCTTGAGATAGTCCATTTCTCCGCCATTGATGTCCATTGTTGCCTTTGCGTTTTCAGGGAGTTCGTCGAGTTTCGGGAGTGGGATTTTGACGAAATTAATGGAGGAAGCGAAAAGCTCCTGTTTTTTACTATGTGCAGGCTGCGCTTCTGTTCTTTGACGGCCGCCATTGATGGGTTTCGAAGAAAAGCTTGAACAAGACGAATAGCTTCTTTTTCCTTTATTTATTTATTCTTTTTCTTTTTTTTTTTTTCCTTTTTTTTTAATATTTATTTGTATTTAATATTAAAGATGCAAGTGAATGGACGAATTTACCCCTCAAAATCTCACGTGCAAAGCACATGTTTTCACATTCCGGTTAAAATTGCCGGAAAATTGAGTTTAGGGGGCACCGTGCAACGAATTAACGAGTTCAGGTAAAAACGTGCAAATTTTTTTTGTTTGGGGGGTAAAGTGCAAATCGGCCCATAGTTGAGGGGGCAAACTGCTTTTTACTCTTATTTTAATGCTTTACTCATACTAGGTTTGCATAGACATATAGTGAATCGTTTATGAATAATAGACTTATAATACACGCGACAGCGGGTTATGAGTAATTTCGTGTCTTGGGTTAATAATCGGGAATCGTAACTTGCATGATAGAGGTTTAACTGGGTGATGAATTACCGCATAGGGGAAAGATAAAATCCTAGATCCGTTTTATATTGATATTTTCTCGTGATTATTTGCTTTCTTAATTAGTTTAATTGTTTAATTGATTTAAATTGACAAACTTGCGTAGGCTGAATAAAAATCATAATTGTTAGAATTTGGTAATTATGATTAGATAATTTGAGTATTCCCTGTGGGATCGACATCCGACTCACACGAGTCCACTTTTACTACTTGTTTGCGATACGTGCACTTGCGTGTTAGGTATTTAGCAGCCCAACAAGTTTTTGGCGCCGTTGCCGGGGAATACGGCTAAATTATTTATTTATCCTAATATTAAATTCGAGCAATTTTTCTTACTTCAGCCATTTTATTTATTTTATTTAATTATTTTATTTTTATTATTTTGTTTTAGGTACCTTTTATGCGAAGAGGACACGACACGAGCTTGCTACCTCTCGACCCCGAAATTGAGCGAACGTTTAGGCAAGCCAGGAGAAATCAACGGTTAGCTCAAAACGCTCCCGCAACAATGGAAGAAGAGATTAATCGTGGGGGAGATAACCAAAGGCGTCCACCGAATGCGGCTGGAGAAATCGTCAACGAGCAAGAGCAACGCCAGCTAATTAATCCACTACCTCGTCAACGGGCATTGCATGAGTACACCGTTCCAACACTCAATGGGTTTCAATCAAGCATCCAGCAGCCCCCCATTGAAGCCAACAATTTCGAAATTCGAGCAGGAGTCCTCACTATGCTCCAAAACAATGGGTTATTCAGCGGATTGGCTCACGAAGATCCACATCTCCACTTGGTCAACTTTCTCGAAACGTGTGATTCGCACAATATGAACGGAGTAACACCCGAAGCACTGCAACTCCGCTTGTTCAAGCACTCCTTACAAGGAGCAGCCCGAGAATGGTTACAAACTCGCGCACCGCACTCCATCTCGTCTTGGTCCCAGCTAGCACAACTTTTCATGAACACATACAACTCCCCAACAAAAACTGAGAGAATCCGGAGAGAAATTCAAAACTTCATTCAAGAAGCCGGTGAAACATTATTCGAGACGTGGGAGCGGTTCAAACAGTTAATAAGGAGGTGCGCGAACCACGGACTTCAAGAGTGGCGCCAACTGCAAATATTTTACGATGGATTGCAAGACAACTCGAGGACCGTGCTCGACTCTGCAGCTGGAGGAATGTTCATGAGTTTGACCTACGACGAAGCATACGAACTCTTGGAGCGAATCGCTGGAAATAAATACATGCGGGCATCGGATCGGTCAAACAGCGGAGCCGCTAAAACGGGAGGAATTTTGGAGTTAGACGGGGTCACTGCAATCACGGCCCAATTAGAGAAGCTATCAAAGCAAGTAGCGGCTTTGCAGACACAGCAAGTCCATGCAGTCCAAGCTCCCGACCAAAGCGTAGAAGAAACGGAGTCTCTAAATTATGTGCATGACACCAACCGACAACAGAGGAAATCGTACTCCAACACGTATAATCCGGGATGGAAAGATCACCCTAACTTTGGGTGGGGAGGAAATCAGCAAGGACAAAGGCAAGCACCACCTCAAGGTCAACCTCCCAGTTATTCCAAAATCCGCCTCAAGCTCAACCTCAAAGTGGAGTTCTCGCAAATATCTTGGCGCAATTTATGACAACCACTCAAGCCTCCATCCGAAATTTGGAAACACAGATGGGACAACTTGCAACCCAGCTAACCGCGAGGCCATCGGGAGCACTGCCGTCGAATACGGAAGATCCTCGAAAGAGCAACATCGAGCAATGCAATGCCGTAAGTCTAAGGAATGGGAGACAATTGGAGGAAGTCCCACGTCAAGAGAAGCAAAACACGGTAATCGAGAAGCAGAGCGTGATTGGGGAAAAAGAAGCAACTCACGAAGAACCACTATCATCCACAGTGAAATCACGAGCTCCTCAAGTCCCATATCCTCAAAAGCTGCTAAAGAAAAAGCTCGATGCCGAGTACCAAATTTTGGACAAGTTGAAGGAAGTCCATATAAATATCCCGTTTATCGAAGCCCTTCAAAAGATGCCAAAGTGGGTGAAATTTCTCAAGGATCTCGTGACGAAGAGGAAGACATTGCAAGGGAACGAGATGATCCAACTCACGGAGCAATGCAGCGCAATTCTTACACGGCCCCTTCCACAAAAACTCGGCGACCCAGGTAAGTTCACTATTCCTTGTACTATAGGAGGTAAAAATTTTAGATCACTCATTGATTTAGGTGCTAGCATTAATCTTATGCCTTATTCCACTTATCAAAATCTTGGGTTAGGTGAGATTGAACCGACGGCTATAACTCTCCAATTAGCCGATAGGTCTTTAGTTTACCCAAAAGGTATTTTAGAGAATGTGCTAGTACAAGTGAACAAATTTATCTTCCCGATTGATTTTGTTATACTTGATATAGATGAAGATAGGGAGATACCTCTTATTTTAGGGAGACCGTTTTTAGCCACATGTAACCGGAAGAAAACGATGGGTAGAAGAGAACGATTTCCCTCAATTACCTTACATAGAAGCAATAATCTTGGAGTCAATGAGGCTTCATCCACTTGTTACGTTATTAGCCCCACATTACGCCATTGATGACTGCAAAGTTGCAGGGTTCGACATATCAAAGGGAACAATGGTACTAATCAATACATGGTCCATAGGGAGGGACCCTAAATTATGGGATTCGCCGGAAGAATTCTTACCGGAGAGGTTTTTGGGCAAAGAAACTGATATGTTGGGGAGTAATTTTGCGCTGCTGCCGTTTGGTTTGGGGCGGAGGAGATGCCCTGGGTACAACCTCGGACTGAAGATGGTTCGAACAACGTTGGCTAATTTGCTGCATGGATTTGAGTATAAATTGGCCGAAGATGTATGCTTGGAGGAAATGTACGGACTCACCACACATCCTAAAAAGCCTCTTGTTGTGGTTATGGAACCGACACTTGCATCCCATCTTTACTGATTCAGTGATTCTCTGTATTGAGAAATTAAATAAATTTGTGCAATCAAGCTGTGATCTTGATACAAATAGCATTATAAAATAAAGAATGTCTTTTCGGTTATTGTTTCGTAATTTTTGTCATGTGTAACTAGTGACTAAAACTGGAACGGAATATGTAAATATTTGCTGATTTTGATCCGATTTTTTTTTCCGATTTTAGAAAACTATTTTAAATTCAGAATTTTGAAAAACCGAAAATGAACTTTATACGTTAATTATATTTTTCACTCATGTAGTCGAAAAATTCGAAACGTCTATAGCCCAACCCAATAACCTACAATGTATCAAATGGCCCATTCAAGTAAGGGACCAAACCTGGACTTTGCTGTGAGCAATCAATTCTCCGGCCAGTGGGTCCTTATCCCTGTAATGCAGCAAAGAGTTATTACAAATTGAATAACATGCAACGTACATATCTTCTATCAGCCGAACAAAAACAAAAAACCAGCACCATGTTTATCTCAACTACTGTCATTTTTCAGGCAAGGTGTTGGTGATCATTGAATATCCTATCACTTATCTGCAAACTTGGACAATTCCTTGCTAGAGTACAAATTTTTGTACTAAATTTGTTGTTGAATTTTCTTCAGCAGACCTTCTTATTCTATAAATACACTTATAGAATTCTCAGCAGCAACCTGTTTCTCTGTATCATTTTACCACCAAATAATGGACTCACTACTCTTAGCTTTAATATATGCAGCTGCATTAATAGCCTTCATTTCAAAACTAATCTCCAAATTACGTCAACCACGAAGAAATACACCACCAGGTCCAAAACCATGGCCTATAATCGGCAACCTGAACCTGATTGGTCCAATCCCACATCAATCCTTTCACTTTCTATCCCAAAAATACGGCGAAATAATGCAGCTCAAATTCGGGAAGTATCCAGCTGTGGTTGCATCTTCTCCAGAGATGGCCAAACAGTTCCTAAGGGTACACGACACAGTCTTCGCCTCTAGACCGTCTCTTGCCGCCGGCAAATACACTGCCTACAATTACTCCAACATGACGTGGGCCACATATGGCCCGTACTGGCGTCAAGCCCGTAAAATATATTTTTCCGAGGTGTTCAATGCGAAAAAAATCGAATCTTTTGAGCATATCCGTACTGAGGAGACTCGTAATTTGCTGTCCCGTTTGAGATCCGTGTCTGGGAATCCAGTTGTGCTGAGGGGCCATTTAACACATTATACTCTCTCCACCGTAAGTAGGATGATATTGGGGAATAAATACTTCTTTGATTCGGAAGATGATAAATTCATTAATATACAAGATATGTTGGATGAGTGGGTTCTGGTTAACGGGGCATTTATTTTAGGGGATTGGATACTGTTGGAACCACGGCTGCAATTTGACGATTGATCACGAAACTTGTGGATTGAGGCTTGGACTCCATTTGTTCTTCAATTTTATAGGTAACAAGTTGCTGCAATAAAAGCCACGATAATATGGAGATAGGCAAGGTGAGGCGCGGACTAGGTCGCTCTCTTAAGACGAATTTCACGACCCCTTCTCTAGTGAGGTGCAAAAAGGTTCCGATCGTGTCGCCTATGGGATACAACAGCCCAGCCTATCTCTCCGCCGTAACTTCACCGAAATTGCACGTTCGAGTGAAGTAGAAGCTTACACCCGACACACAACAAGAGCTCAAAGTAGTATAGATGAAAGTGTTTCTTTTTCTCTTCACTCTTTTTCCTTGTAAAACCACAAAGTCCCCCTTTTTATAGTATGAAATATGACCACCATAAAACCTCTATTTAATATAGAATTAAAGGAAAATATTGAGGTTTTATGAGACAAAATAATGTCTTTGGAAGTTTCAAAATATTGTTCTAAATGACCTCATAAATTGGTCAAATAAAATATTTAATAAAATACTATTTTTATTAAAAATCCCAACAATCCCCCACTATTTTTAATAAAAATAAGAATAATAATAATACTTGAGCTTGCGGAATATTATGCATAATGAAAGTGGACAATGCCTTCAAACCTTCACTTAGTACAATATGTTTCCCGTACTAGAATCAAAGTGGACTTAGCCTTCAAACAGTGACCCTTGGGGCACGTAGAATCATATTGCACACATAATACTCAAAGTGTCCCGATCGAAGCTTCTAAAGCCAGCACGTTAACGGCCATGTGCTTTACCCCATTTCTCGTGAGAGCTCTAGAGAATAGCCTATAATTCTCATAGGAAGCGGCCCCACTTCCACACTCACAAGGTGAATTCTATCAAGGATGTTTACGTAACTCCAACACCCCACCCATACGGGCTATAGAACTCATTAAGAGATCAAAGTCTCAACCTCACAATTCGTTACGAGCTTTATTAGTACACACGCATCATAGGGATGGATAATAAAAGTGTGCACTTTTATCACTATCAAGTTGCTTTCAGATTCGTTTTTCTTCGCCTAGTTCGTAGGATCTCTAGCCCCTAGGCGGTAGTATCCTCATCGACAACTTTACAAAATATATTAGGCTTTAACCCAATCCCCCTCAATGCATTTCAGATGATTTCTGAAATAATATGAAATATAATTTCACAAATTTATAGTAGCGCTTATCTGACATTTAGTCTCGTAGACTCAATGGTTTATTAACCATTTTCAAATAATTTTACATGTAACATCTCATAGATTTTCACGTGAATTTTCACATATATTCACAGTACTGTATTTTCTTTTAATGGTTCCGGATTCCATTAAAAGATTCTCGCAATATGCCAACTGCAAATTTTCAATCTCATTTATCAAAGCACAAAGCATTTGATTTTTCTCAATCATATTTATCAAAGCACAAAGCATTTGAATTATTCTCAATCATATTTATCAAAACACAAAGCATTGATCTATCCCACATTAGGATTTTATATACCACATTCGGTATCAACCGGCCTCTTCACAGGCTAATATCAAAATAATCAATCAAAATTGATATGAATTTTGACTTATAAATTATATAGCTCATTCACACAAGGAAAACATGTAATCAAGTAGGAATATAATTCCTCTTATTTAAATTTTCAATAACCAACAATATTGAAAACTTACAAAAACGTTTTACTTCACACATCACAAATCACAAATTTATTCTCGCAAATCAATATCCACTTTTAGCCATTCGTAAATAAAATCTATGTCACGTATATGCAAAATTAGGCCTTTGATAATTACTTGCATATTCAAGATTGCAAATAAAGCATGATCACACTATCACTATAAACAATTTGCTATTATAAAGTGAGCAATTTAAACAAAGACCACGTTAAAATCAATTATAACATGCTCATATATTTAGACACTAAAACCCCCACTATTTTCCAATGTTTAAACAATACATAAAATGTTTAATCATATGATAGTGCTCTATAAGACCCCCACTACGTCAAATATTCAAACACATGCATCATGAATTAAATTCAAAATATAATATATCATGCTCATTTTCGCAATTAAAATTTATTACTAATACCCCCACTATTTCTCAATATTAAAAGCATATTGAACAATGCGTAAAAACCATGCAAAATTACCTCTACCCAATAAATCATGAAATTAAATTAAGATACCCAATTATGATCATGCTTATTTTTCAAATAGAGGCTCTCAAATAATTATGTTAATAAGAAATAATTTGTCAAAGTCATTTCCTCAATTTAAAAACTGACTCTCATTACTGCACAATGAAGACACATTACGTGTCTTTAAAAATTATATTTGACAAACATGCTTATGCAAATTAATTTACACAAACTTAATTATTTATTTATTTTAATAAAAAATAGGAATGAATCGGGTGCAATAAGCATGTATATCTTCAAGTGCAAAATTAGTGATTCAAAATTCTGAAAAAAGACTAATATACATAAAAGAACTTTAACGTAGTACTGACCAACGGAATTATATTACCCATATCAACATTTTGATGCACTGACATCCACAATATGATACTCCCAACTCATAAACAAATGCATGCATGCAGAGTAGTGCTATTTAATCATAGCCAATTAGGTTACTAAATTAATAATTAGACTTCAATATACACAATCATTTAAATACATAGACTACTGGCATAATACTAGTGCATCAAAGATTAAATAATTTTAGCATAGGTAACCGATTCCTCGTGCAAATAAATACAATCAAAACGTTTCAATATTTATTTAATGAATTTGAATATATGCTATAAAACACGTAATTTATATTCAAATTCTAATGCATTATACATCAGCATTAGTCAAAACTTTAACAGGGTAAATGCATTTAAACACGTCATAACCAATTCATTACTCATGTATTAATTTGAAGAGAATATTTATCAGCTATTAAGCAAATAGTAGTAATATCATTCTCAAAAAATCACAACCGTAATATTAAGTCAATATCTCTCTTCTATCACATAAGTTATAACCACAATTTCAAATATAATACACAAAATGCACTCAATTGACTACAACAACAATTATATGACAGTATATGGATTTTCACATTCTAGAAATAATATTTTCATGCTATTATATCATTTAATTGCCAAGAAAAATTATATTTAATATGTGTAAACGAAGAACATACCAGAGTTTGATAATTTTCATTTATCAATTTTTCTTACTTCGATTTTTCATGGTTCGGGAAAAAACGCGCACAATTGGCAGCTCCGGCAGTGTTTAGTATTTTGAGCATATCTCCCTCGTTTGAGATCCGATTCAAGCGATTTAATATGTTTTGAACAGCCAACACAAAGTACTCTAACTTTCGTGTTTTATACTTTCCCAAATTCGGACATTATCAGGTCCCAAACTGGCCTCAAAGTATAAATTCGTGAATTGTACGAAAATTCACCTACACCAAAAATAAGATCGTTAATTTTTCGCTAAATTAAAATAATAATAAAATATAATTTATTATCTCCCTTTTTATCATCAAGAGACTATTTTGGATCATCGTCAAAGCTCATCTTCATGGGATCAAACTTCGTCTTAAATTGTTGGAACCACGGCTGCAATTTGACGATTGATCACGAAACTTGTGGATTGAGGCTTGGACTCCATTTGTTCTTCAATTTTATAGGTAACAAGTTGCTGCAATAAAAGCCACGATAATATGGAGATAGGCAAGGTGAGGCGCGGACTAGGTCGCTCTCTTAAGACGAATTTCACGACCCCTTCTCTAGTGAGGTGCAAAAAGGTTCCGATCGTGTCGCCTATGGGATACAACAGCCCAGCCTATCTCTCCGCCGTAACTTCACCGAAATTGCACGTTCGAGTGAAGTAGAAGCTTACACCCGACACACAACAAGAGCTCAAAGTAGTATAGATGAAAGTGTTTCTTTTTCTCTTCACTCTTTTTCCTTGTAAAACCACAAAGTCCCCCTTTTTATAGTATGAAATATGACCACCATAAAACCTCTATTTAATATAGAATTAAAGGAAAATATTGAGGTTTTATGAGACAAAATAATGTCTTTGGAAGTTTCAAAATATTGTTCTAAATGACCTCATAAATTGGTCAAATAAAATATTTAATAAAATACTATTTTTATTAAAAATCCCAACAGATACCATGGCTCGGCTTTCTCGATTTGGGCGGATATGTCAAGAGAATGAAAGCTTTGTACAAAAGATTGGATGATTTTCACAACTATGTGATTGATGACCACATAGCTAGAAGAAAAGGGGTTACAGACGAAGAAAAAGACTTTGTAGATGTGCTATTGCAGCTGGCTGAGGATCCTAATCTTGAAGTTAAACTGACGAGGGACTGCATCAAGGGGTTATTACAGGTACCAATCTTAAACTCATGGTACTGTCTTTCTTGTTCTTGATATTCTCTGTCAGACAATAAGTCGAGCACACGATGTGCAAGAATCATATAGCCTTACTAATGAAACCTTTCACCTTTGTCTGCCCTCTAGCCATATATTATCATGAACAATCTCTCTTATCGAACTGAAATAAATTAATATTGTGTATATCTTCATATCCTCTGTCAGACAATAACTCGAGCACATCATGTGCAAGATTCATATGGCCGTGTTAATAATACTTCTAACCTCAAATTTCTCACGATTTGCCTTTCTCCTGCCAAATTTTACAGGATTTACTAGGTGGCGGCACAGATACCTCGGCAGCAACAGTAGAATGGGCTCTCTGCGAAATTCTCAGACAACCTCGAATAATCAATAAAGCGAAAGAAGAGCTCAACACTGTAATAGGAAGAAACAGATGGGTAGAAGAGAACGATTCCCCTCAATTGCCTTACATAGAAGCAATAATCATGGAGTCAATGAGATTACATCCAATTGTCACGCCACTAACCCCGCATTACGCCATTGATGACTGCAAAGTTGCAGGCTTTGACATATCAAAGGGAACAATGGTACTCATCAACACATGGTCCATAGGGAGGGACCCTAAATCATGGGATTCGCCGGAAGAATTCTTACCGGAGAGGTTTTTGGGCAAAGAAACTGATATGTTAGGGAGTAATTTTGCGCTGCTGCCGTTTGGTTCAGGGCGGAGGAGATGCCCTGGGTACAACCTCGGACTGAAAATGGTTCGAACAACGTTGGCTAATTTGCTGCATGGATTTGAGTTTGAATTGGCCGAAGATGTATGCTTGGAGGAGATGTACGGACTCAACAAACACCCTGTAAAGCCTCTTGCTGTGGTTATGGAGCCAACACTTCCACCCCATCTTTACCGATGCTATGTTTCAGAGGAATGAACAAATAAATAAATTTGATCTTCATGCAAGTAGGATTGTAAATAAATAATGTATATTTTAGGGACTATTTTATTAAATTATTTATGTTTTCTATTGCGATTAAGACCCTTAATAAATTTGTCATGTAAATTGTAATTGTCATTAATTAAGGGTTATATGTACATTGGGGCTCGTATAGTAACGAGGCCCGATATAAATTTGAAATCCGAAAAAATACACGAGTCAGAGTCAAAGTCTGAATCTATACTAATGAGGCTCGATGGTATATAAACTTGAGTGCATAGTAACAAGATCCGATAATACGTGAATTTGGACGAAGACCAACAAGCCCTACTAATAGTTGAATTGAGGCTTATATCTTTGATGGTCTTGTCCAACTTTTATGGGCTTCTTTTCAGCCCCATATTTCAATATAGACACAACTTTGGAATCTGGATCTCGAGGGAGGTGAGACAATAATTTTCAATTAATTCTTATTTGTTACATTTATCGAATTTTAATAATTATATATATAATTAGCTGAGATTAATGTTATGTTTGACTAACATGCTCTATAGCTAGAGCATCTGCTATGTCTCAGCACAATAATGTTGTTTAATTACCTTCATCACATGTATATTGATCATGCAACATCCATTTGTTTACATAAGACAATCAAATTATAAAGCAACTCAATCATGATTTCAATAATATATGAATATGCTCTCAAACACTATTTGTGATTTCTCTCATTGTGAAAAAATTGAATTTTCAAGAAACTTCCTTTGAATTATGTATTAAGGAATGTGAAACTTCCCTATTAAGGAATTTATTGTCCACAATTCATTTTCTTTTGATTTAGTCAATCTTGACCATTCATCCAGCAAACATTTCTCTAAGATATCTTTTCAACTGCAGCTATGACACGTAAAAAATGTCATTGAACATTCACAATTTGTCGATTAAAATGCAGTTTTTCATTTCAATAACTATCAATTATTATCTTTCGCTTATCATTTTGTTTTTAAGAAATAATTGTACCTGACGCAACATAAGTTGTACCTTCCATACGAAGTTAATAGCAGCAGCAGTCAGGTGTGCCGTCCAGCTAGGAAAAGTTGAAAATTCCAAAATTACGGTCACAAACCAGTAATTTTTGATTTTATACAAATAAAACCAATTATATATTAATAATTTAGCAACTTCAATTTTGGCTTTTAAATTTTGAAACATCATCGTTTCACCATATCACCACCCACAAACACCTCTCTCTCTCTCTCTCTCTTCACCATTTTCATTTCTTTTCCCCAATTTTCAAAACTTTTTAAACTTTCAAATACCCTCAAACCCTAAAATCTATTCAATCCGTACATGCACATATAGACAAAATACACCAGCGCTCGTTATTTCGCTCGATCTCCTTCCATTTTATTGGATCTGCGGTTATTGATAATTCGATCCAGTTCTGTAGTGAAATACATCGTTTATTGTATCTCGGCGGTTGATTTGGGGGAGGAGATTGATTTGGAATTCATGGAGGCTATCGAGGAATTGTCGCAGCTCTCCGATTCGATGCGGCAGGCGTCGGCGCTGCTTGCGGACGAGGATGTGGATGAGACGACGTCGTCGGCTGCTTCCTCCAAGCGCCCATCCACTTTCCTCAACGTCGTTGCTCTCGGAAATACTGTAAGTATGGCTAATCAGAGCGTTGATTGAAGTTGCTTATTTAAATGGTTATTGTACGGAGTGGGTGTGTTTGATCTCTTTGGCTAGCCGATTTTTGGATCTGGAATTTCAATTGCGCGATCTATTGTTTCATTTGATATGACTTATGAGGTCGTCCAACGGGTGTTAAGTTTTGCATATGGTGAATGAGTTCTGACGCGGATCATGAAATTAAGTTTATCTTCTGGGTAGAAGCATGGTATTTGTTTTCGGATTTGAATGTTTTGTTGTATTAGAAAGTGGTTGCATGTAGATCATAGATTATATTTTTGCATTTTGTATTCTGCATTGTAGTTTGCTTTCTTAGAATGAAAATTGTGTTTGAAGTGAAGTATGCGCTCAATGGACCTAATAACAGTAGATTAATGGTGAAAAGCCTCTTGAACTCTTCATTGATATATGTTCCACCTTTCTTGTTTTCCCCATTTCTTTACAAAACTGTGTTAATGAAGAAATTACATGTTAGTGATGGATTGTTTTTGCCTTTCAGATTTTCCAAATAAGTTGTCTTTTGTTGTGTCTTTACGATGTTTACTAGTAGATCGGAACTTGGGCCTGAGCAGTTTTCATGATTAGTCTCGTGCTCAGGGCAGATGACACATTTAGTGTGACCAGTATCCCCTGATATATACAAGCTTTAAACAAACAAGATTTCTTTTCAATCAAGCATTCGATCCCATTCATTTTTCTCCTATGTTATTTGGAACAATCTATTACAAGATAATTGGGTTTATTGTGAATAGTACACCAGGATGTGCATTTTAAGTATTAGATTGAAATTGTTCAATTTGATCTACCATTCGTAAATTGTCTGTGAAAATTTGTCTACACTATACTGTCAATTATATCTATATCATCGTAATTTTATTTATTTGTTTATTTATTCATTTCTGATTGTGAACTGTTTATTCAGGGTGCAGGTAAGTCTGCGGTACTCAATAGTCTCATTGGGCATCCTGCATTGGTACGTATGCTTGTTATTTATATTCTTTATTGAATGACCATTCCCAACTTTGACCTTTTTTAAAGTGAAAACCAACTTTCTCATATGGTACCCTTTAATTTTGCAGCCGACTGGTGAAGGTGGTGCAACACGTGCTCCAATATGTGTTGATTTAACAAGGGATGCTTCCCTAAGCACCAAATCCATTATTTTGCAGATTGATAGTAAATCTCAACCAGTTTCTGCAAGTGAGGCCTCTAACTGAACTTAATTTTAAAGCAGAGTATAAGAACCAATTTAGCCACACTATTCCCTATCAACTATTTCTGAATGAGAAAAATGTTTGCCACTTGGTTATCTCATTATGCTGAATTTGTTTCTTTTTATATGTATTGTCTGTTTTAGGTGCTCTTCGCCATTCTTTACAAGATAGATTGAGCAAAATATCTGGCAAGAGTCGTGATGAGATAACTTTGAAGCTCCGTACAAGTACAGGTGTGTTCGCCATTGTTGCTCCAATTTACTTAACTGGCAAATAACTTCTGAGCTTTGTTTATGCTTTTGAAATTACCGATATATTCAAGATAGGGAAATTTCTTAGGATAAAAAAATTATAGTCATTAAGTGAAAAAAGGTGATTAAAATAAATTTTACATTCAGTATTTTATCAAGTCATCTTCATTCTTCATGGTGGCGAAAGTTCATAATGTATCAGTGTTGCAAAGACGACTTGCCTTTAGGTTTTATGGATGGTCGACATGGAAATTTCTATTTTTCTTGAATATATTAAGCTTATTAAACTATTTATGGCTTATTCACATTATATAAAACTATGTATGGTTTCGTTGTCACATAACAATGCAAGTTTTTGCCATTTGTAAGGTGTTGTCTAATATTTGATCTCCATGTTGTGCAGCTCCACCATTAAAATTGATTGATTTACCTGGTGTAGAAAAGGGCAATCTTGATGATTCATTGGTAAGGGGCTTCTGAACAGCATTTCATATAAAGTATTTACTGCAGGAAACCAACAGTTTTATTTTTCATAATGTAGTGTAGTGTTATCAATTCTAAACTAGGTTTTCATACTAGAAATTTCTGTTTCGTACCTGAAACTAGGTACTCAATTGTCTATCTCAACAGGTTTCGTTTGAAACTGAAGTTGAGATAGAAACGTACACAAGTTATAGATGAGATTGAGCATTGGACCATGACTTAACCAATAGTAATCATTGTGAATTAGGAACTGGGACCACAATATATTGTCTTCTGTAGTGTGATAGGCTATTTATTCTTTGCAGAGCCAGTATGCTGAACGCAGTGATGCGATATTGCTGGTTGTAATACCTGCTTCTCAAGCTCCAGAAGTGGCCTCAGCTAAGGCTATCAGAATCGCAAAGGAACTTGATGGAGAGTGTGAGTCTGCAATGCCATTTTATCTTGATTTGTGAATTTTAAAAAGATAGTGATTCTTTTCTGATTGTTTTTGTCGAATATACGTACATATGTATATAATATATATAAATATTTACGTGTATATACGTGAATAACTTGTATTAGCTACTGTTACTCAGGTACAAGAACTGTTGGTGTGATTAGCAAGATAGATCAAGTGGCTTCAGAACCAAAAGTCCTTGCTGCTGTTCAGGCACTATTGTTAAATCAAGGACCTAGAAGTACATCTGACATCCCATGGGTTGCTTTGATCGGTCAATCGGTCGCTATAGCATCTACTCAATCAGGAAGTGGTGGAGCTGATAATTCGTTGGAAACTGCTTGGCGAGCAGAGAGTGAAAGTTTAAAATCTATATTGACAGGAGCCCCTCAAAGCAAGCTTGGGAGGTTAGCATTGGTTGAGACCCTTGCTCAACAAATTCGCAGTCGCATGAAAGTTAGGCTGCCAAATCTTCTTTCAGGGTATGTTCTTTCTTACTGCACTTCTCTTAGTAACGTACCTATGTATCCCGTAGAGGATGCAACATTTGTTTTTTTTTGTTTTTTCATGTTGTGTTTTTTTAATAATAGATTATATTCATTCAATGAGTTCAGTCAGCTCCCTACTCTATAAGTTCAGTCAGCTGCATAATAAAGCTATCTTGCTAGTTTGTGAAGTTAGATGCATGTTATTTACGCTTTCTTTGTCACTACCTTTCAGTATTTAGCACCTTTATTGACTATTGATTTATTGATTTTTGCAATTCCTGTAGGCTTCAGGGTAAGTCCCAAGTTGTGCAGGATGAACTTTTCAGACTTGGTGCCCAGATGGTTAACAGTTCTGAGGGTACAAGAGCTTTAGCTTTGGAACTTTGCCGTGAATTTGAGGACAAGTTCCTCCAGCATATCACAACGGGAGAGGTGATGCTCTAAACTCAAGGATAGGTTATTATGTAAAATATCTTTTCCTGCTATTGATTGGTCTGATGAGGTCCTCACAAACTCTTCATTTATTTTAGCTTATATAATGATGGTATTTTCGTGTGTGAATGGATCTTCCTCTGTAGAATATTTTTCTTATTTATTGTTGGTTTTGTGGTAAAGTTTTCTACTGTTGTATAATCACTACTCTGTTGTAACTATGTTGATTGTTGAGTTTCCTCACTTTTCCAGGGTGGGGGATGGAAAGTGGTTGCTAGTTTTGAAGGCAATTTTCCAAACAGGATCAAGCAACTACCTTTAGATAGACATTTTGACATTAATAATGTTAAAAGGGTATGTGTCCTCTGCCATTTGTCATCTCTGCTTTCTGTAATATCTTGTTTCTATTTTCTGTATTGATTTTTTCAAATTGATATCAGATTGTGCTCGAAGCAGATGGTTATCAACCTTACCTTATCTCTCCTGAGAAAGGGCTGAGGTCATTAATTAAGGGTGTTTTGGAGCTAGCAAAAGAACCTTCACGCCTTTGTGTTGATGAGGTAAACCAGTATTGCTTTTGTTTACCTATATGTGGGTTGTTGTTGTTTTACTTTCTTGCCATTTATATATTTTGCTCCTTTATAGGTCCACCGGGTACTTGTTGAAATTGTCTCATCTGCTGCAAATGCCACACCAGGCCTTGGAAGATACCCTCCTTTTAAGCGGGAGGTAAACATGAACGTGGATCTGGTTCAATTATTCAATGCAACCGTTTCATTTATTTGGATCTTCATGGAATATTTATTTCTGCAATTCATATAGGTTGTGGCAATTGCTACAGCTGCTCTGGAAGGATTTAAGAATGAAGCTAGAAACATGGTAGTTGCACTTGTTGACATGGAACGTGCATTTGTTCCTCCTCAACATTTTATACGTTTGGTGCAGAGGCGGTATGCTAAAAAATGATATAGTTTTACACTTCCTGCCATTGTATATATGTCTTTTTACAGTTTTTGTATTTGACTGCCAGGATGGATCGACAGCGACGCGAAGAGGAGGTGAAAGGTCGATCTTCCAAAAAGGGTTCTGAGGCAGAGCAATCCATATTAAATAGGGTATAATGTCTTTCTGAGTTGTCTTTATTTTATTTGTCTTTGAGTGAAAACCCATCCGTCAGCCATTTTTCTTTCTGCATTACAGCATAATTGCAAACAGAAAGAATTTCATTTAATTTTTTGTTTCTAAATTATAGAATAAATGCATGTACTACAACTTTATCTAAAACTTTATGCTCTTCCTTTTTTCCTCCATCCAGGCAACTAGCCCACAAACTGGAGGCCAGCCAAGTGGTGGGAGCTCAAAATCGATGAAGGATAGCAAATCCAATCAGCAAGAAAAGGACAAAGATGCACAAGAAGGATCTTCACTGAAGACTGCAGGGCCAGATGGGGAAATAACAGCAGGTTCAAACTAAATATTTTTTCACAGTTGTCCATTGATATTGGAGATCTATTTAGGGAACACAGATCACTTTATATGGTGGTTATTTTGTTACTGCCTATCTGGGTTGTTTTAATCCACGAGAGCCATTTAAGTTTGTATTTTCTCCTTTCTTATTCTCACAAATATAGGGCCATCAGTTCTACTTAACGAGATTTTCATTTGATTGTGTTGACCTATTCTTTATGTTTTCCGTGAATTGGTTTTTAGTTATTTGGATCTAGACAATTTAAGTTCAGTTATTTGACTTATGGGTATATATTTTGTTGACGACCTTGCAAACAAGCTGGCTATTTTTTGTTTAATGTTTCATAAGAGTTGTCCTTGCCATACATCTCTGTTTAAAATGTTGTAGCAAAAGATCTATCCCTTTCTAATTTCTGTGGGGCATGTCGTTGTCAGAACATACGTAGCCGAAGTTTGGCACTGTAAATTTGATCGGAAAAAGTTTCTTATGCGGTGCTCGATAGAGTATATATGAGAATTTCTTATAATACCTTTCCTTCATGTGCATATTTGGGCATTGTTTTTAACATCAACCTTCTATCCTTTGTGCAGGTTTTTTGTTGAAGAGAAGCACCAAAACTAATGGTTGGAGTAAAAGATGGTTTGTTCTAAATGAAAAAACTGGAAAAGTGAGTAGCTGAAATAGGATGGTGGTTCACACTATTTTATTATCTCTAATTATTCTTGTTGATTATTTTGAAAAATTTCTCACTCCAGCTTCTCCTATTAGCTCGTTCTGTAATACACACCTGTTTATCATTAATGTGAATTTTGATGTACTTAATATTTCACGCCATTGAATCTTGCTAATAGCCCTTTTGTTTATTTCCTTGTTCATTGCTGCTGATAATTTGATTTTTGTTATGAAATCTGTAGCTTGGGTATACAAAGAAGCAAGAAGAGAAGCATTTTCGTGGTGTCATCACTTTGGAGGTACTTATTGGATGGATTCTGTATTTGATCAACTGCTTTAATATGGCTGCATAGCTGCTTTTTTAAAGTCTAACCATCTTGTAATATGTGGTTGCAACTATCAGGAATGTAATCTGGAAGAAATTACGGAAGATGAGGAAGCTCCTCCAAAGAGTTCTAAAGATAAAAAAGCAAATGGTCCAGATGCAGGAAAAGCACCTAGTCTTGTATTCAAGATAACCAGCAGGGTGCCATATAAGACTGTTCTGAAAGGTACTCCAAATATTTGTTCTCCTAGCTTGCTGAAGGGTATTTTTAATGTTACTAACAAAACTAACTAGAAGCTCCTGATTTCTGCAGCTCATAGTGCTGTTGTGTTGAAGGCTGAGAGTGTGGCAGACAAGACAGAATGGTTGAATAAACTAAGAACTGTTATCAGTTCTAAAGGAGGTCAAGTGAAGGGTGAATCTAGCCCAGCGATGCGGCAAAGTCTTTCGGATGGTTCTCTTGTAATTCCTTTAACTTACTAGGCTTCACAAGTTTATTGTGTATATATGCTATTTCACAATTTTGTTTACTCTTATTGCCTTTTGTTTAGCGTGTTTAAAGTTCCGTATTATTGTTTTTCAAATATTTGGATTGTTCTGTTTTCAAAGTTAATAAGGGTCAAGTTGATATATGTTGACCTTTGAGGAGTTTTTTCTGCTTGTTAAATAAAAACTTGCGTACATGTACTAACTTTTGCTAATCCCATCTAGGATACAATGAGCAGAAGACCTGTTGATCCAGAAGAAGAACTTCGATGGATGGCTCAGGAAGTACGTGGTTATGTTGAAGCTGTTCTTAACAGTCTTGCTGCCAACGTCCCAAAGGTAAGATATAATATAAATCTCCCTATAAACTTATTTAGTCTAAATTACCTTTTCATATGTCATGTATTTGATTGCAGGCAGTGGTTCTTTGCCAAGTGGAAAAGGCGAAAGAAGACATGCTTAATAAGCTATACAGTTCTGTCAGGTTAGTTTCAGTTTCATGCATCCAATGGGATGATGCTACTTACAATTTGGTTCCTACTTTGTCAATCAAGTTCAATATTTCTAAAGGAACATTTATCTCCTTGTTGACGGGACTTTTTGTCCTGTATTTTTGCTGCCTGTTCATAAGATGATTTCATTTAATTTGAAATTATAGTGGTCAAAGCATGGCAAAAATAGAAGAGCTGCTCCAGGAGGACCAAAATGTTAAAGGTAGAAGAGAGCGTTACCAGAAACAGTCCTCTCTTCTTTCGAAGCTCACTAAACAACTAAGTATTCATGACAATCGGGCAGCTGCTGCATCCAGCTACTCAAATGGTGTTGGAGCAGGTAATGATCATAAAATATATACAAAATATCTGTGTAGACATATCCATTTGCAACTCTTGGGTCATTTTGTTTTATCCTAGACTTGCTAGGCTAATTAATACATTTGATTATTGCAATCACTGACCACAATGAATCGGACAGGGGCTTTCATCTCTGTGACTAAGTCATCTTTTTTAAATCCTTAATTTTGTAGCATGAATAAACTAAATGAATTTTAAATTACTTTTGTTATATTTATTCGTATAATTAGTGAATGTAGGGTTATAATAGAAGACAACTAGAAAAATGTAAAAAGCATTCAGCTTCTCTGTAGTGCATGAATTGGAATAACCATTTCATGGGCATGAAGGCCAATCCCCGTACTTCTTTTTTCTGTAGATTTGAACATTCAGTTGACTTTTAGTAATGTACTTGATACAACGTGGTTGACTTTTGTCCCATACTTGGAACATGGCCTCTTACATGTGAACTAATTTTTTGTTATTACATTGAGCAGAGAGTAGTCCGACTGCTTCTGGTCCATCATCAAGTGGTGATGATTGGAGATCTGCATTTGATGCTGCTGCAAATAGCCCATCTGATTCGAGATCCAACGGTCACAGCCGCCGTAACAGTGATCCTTCACAAAACGGCGATGCTGCGAACTCTGGCAGCCGCCGCACACCTAACCGTTTGCCGCCTGCTCCTCCACCATCTGGCTCCGGTTATAGATTTTAGAGACATAGATGGATGATTTTGACAATTGATTCTTGCTATTCTTGTTTGCTGGTTTGATCAGTTTCTTTGAGCTCCTATCGAGCTCGAAATCTTGTTATAGTTGCTGCTCTGAGGGATCGGTAGAGACATCTTTTTGTATATAAATATAATGATTAAATGTTGTCCTTTTTTTCGTCGATTGTGTTGCAGTTGCTGAACTTTTTCTTTCTTCCTATTTTTGTATTGGCAGAATTCCCTTATTAAAAAAACATCCATCACAGCCTGTTGGGAATTTGTCTTATTTCTGCGTTTTGAATGAAACAGATGTATCGTTTTTGTACGAGTAATGATATATTTTTGTTTTTTCACTACTGTGCTGTACCGAAAATTTCTTCCCCAGAAATTTGTCGAATTCTTTACCTACATGCTATCACTTTACTGCAGTCTTTAAAACGAAGCCAATTGACGTCACTCCCATGTTTGGTCTTGCCATTCGAATTGCAGTTCTGATGCTAACTCTTTAATGTGACTTGAAATCTACTCTTTATCATGTGGAGATATATTCAAAATCCTAATTGATAGAAACCTTGATTATGTGTTAAATCAAATATTCATTCTTACATTGTCTTGTAGGCACTACTTTCGGTAAAATACATCAGGTTACTCGGCACCATGAATCTACGTGCAATTACATCAAACATGTTGACAGGGTGTAACATCAAACAAACTTTCCTTAACCAAACAGGTCCTAATCTTATTGAAACAAACAAATTAAACATGTTGATATCATGTTACAATTTTGAAACTAATGCATTTGCTGCCCATATATGTTACCATAACCAAAACTGCTGGTTATGGCAACAAGAAGATTTTTCGTCATCCGAGCGGAACTGGGAAACAAATCAACAGCTAACTGACTTTCTATAAGTAACAAGTTACAAATTTCAATCCATGGATAAACTAACTTCTAAAATCTCAGCATCTTACCGCAAAAACTAACTTGCGATCATCAACAAAAATGAAGGCGAAGAACATCAAACATTCTCAGCTCAGACGAAATCTCATCATATTATCCCTCTTCTTCCTCTTTGCCCTATACATTGCCGTAAAATCCAACTTCCAACCAATCAGAAGGCCCTACTCATCCTTCCTATCAATATGCAACAAAATCCCACCTTCTCTCTCCGAAACCCTAGTTCGCTACGCAACAACAAACGCAACACTCCTACAAACATTCGAAGAAATCTCCGTCACTTCAAGAATCCTAAAAGAAAAATCCCCATGCAACTTCTTGGTCTTCGGCGTGGGCCACGACAGCCCCTTGTGGGCCACCCTAAACCAAGGTGGCCGAACTCTTTTCCTCGAGGAATCAAAGTATTGGACGCTCGAACTCAACAAAGAAATCCCTTGGCTGGAAATACGCCACGTCATGTACAAGACTAAGGTGAGCGAGGCTAAAAAACTCTTCGATATCGGAAAATCGAAACAATGCCAAACTGTGGGTGATCCGAGATTATCGAAATGCCCGTTGGTGTTAAAGGAGCTACCGAGCGAAGTGTACGAAACGGAGTGGGACTTGATAATGGTGGATGCACCGACTGCGTTTACTAAAAATCTGCCTGGAAGAATGACTGCTATTTACACCGCCGGGCTACTGGCGAAGAATAGAAGAGATGGCGAAACTGATGTTTTCGTGCATGATATTGATAGGGATGTGGAGGATAAATTTTCGAGAAGTTTTTTGTGTGAGGGGTATACAACAGAACAAGTTGGGAGATTAAGGCATTATAGGATTCCTAGTCATATGTCCGGTGATCATACGCCTTTTTGTCCGTAAATTTCAATATTTTCGTTTATTTTCTTGTTACAAATAAATTTTTAATTTTTTTTCAATGTGAAATGAACTTCGCAGACACATATATGTGCAGCCATGATGATCATTTTTTAGCAGTACTCAAATAGAGATGTATATATATTTTATTATTTATAAAAAGACAAAAAATTCATATTTCCGTTGAAACTTGAGAGAGAATAACAAGGGCAAATAAGGTATTTCACAATCCCAAGTTATAAGAACTGCGTAAACTATTCCGTGGCTGTACTGTCACTGAATCACAGTTCTTCTTCGCCCACCTACCCCCGACGGAAAATCTCCACAACCACAATTTCAGGCATTCCAAATTTTGCGTTTATAACGGTAATTCCCTTCGCCGCCACCTCCCCTCTTTCTCTTCAACCCTAATTTTTTTCGCTCTTATTCTTCGTTGGAAGTTCCGATCGATCGATTGATCGATCGAGTTCTTCATTCTTCACTCTTCACTCTTCCAGTCGATCTCAACTATTTGCAAACCCTAATTTCACTTTTTTCTGCATTTTTGTTGTGATTGTGCTTGGTGTTGGTTCAAAACATCCGAACAGAATTTGATCCCGAATTTTCCGGAAGTCATTTTGCTGACAAATAGGAAAAAAAAAATGGCTCTTTCTTGCCCATCTACCCTTCCGTACAGTCACCACCGGAAAATCTCCACAACCACGGCGAAAACAGCTTCAATTTCAGCCATCTCTGTTAAACTTTCATCGCCGCAAAACCACTCAAAATTGGCTCACCATTCTTCTCTCAAACAACCCCCACTTTCATCCATCTTCATCAAACATCCCGAAAAACCCCGCCCACCTCGATCTATCACCAACAATACAATCAAATCCCTATTCACTGGTATAGTCGAAGAAATGGGCACAGTCAAACAACTGGGATTCGATAAAGACAACAGCTTCACCATGAAAATCAAGGCAACAACCGTTCTCGAAGACGTACACTTGGGCGATAGCATATCCGTCAACGGCACTTGCTTAACAGTGACGGAATTCGACACCGCTTCATCCGAATTCTCGGTTGGATTGTCGCCAGAAACTCTGAGAAAGACGTCTCTGATTGAATTAGAAACCGGGAGTTTGGTTAATTTAGAGAGGGCACTGAGCCCTAGCACTAGAATGGGGGGTCATTTCGTGCAGGGCCACGTGGATGGAACTGGTGTAATTGCTGACATGACGCCGGAGGGTGACTCGTTGTGGGTGAAAGTGAAGGTGAGTCGAGAGTTGTTGAAGTACATTGTGCCTAAGGGGTTTATTGCTGTAGATGGTGCTAGCTTGACCGTGGTGGATGTTTTTGATGAGGAATTGTCGTTTAATTTTATGCTGGTGGCGTACACTCAGCAGAATGTCGTTATTCCTTTGAAGAAAGTTGGGCAGAAGGTGAATTTGGAGGTTGATATTTTGGGGAAATACGTCGAGAGGTTGCTCAGTAGTGGCTTTGTCGATTCTATCAAATCATCGTGAAATTGTAAGGTAAAAATGTTTCCCTTTTTCTTATGTTGCTTCACTTGTATTCCGTGTTTAAATGTATTACATTGCTTGATATGTTTATCGTAATTCTGGATGGATATGCTTAGAGTAATTTGAGTGGAAATACTTGAAGAAATCATTGTCAATTGTTTGGTATTTAGGTTTTAGGTCACGATTAAAGTTAATGTATTGGGAAGTTCGTAGAAGTAGCTCTTGTGTTTTATATATTTCATTGATGACAATTACGTCATGCGTCAATAGTCGTTGAACTTATTAACCAGCTGCAATTGAGGTTTTGCTGCTAAATTTCTATTTCCCTTGGTATAGATTTATTACCAGCATCTTTATCTACAAGAACAGGGGAAGGTCTCGTGTTCTTATGTACATCTTTGTTGATGTGCTATTCTTTATTTGTTTATTTATTTATTATGTAGATAGCACATATTCAGGTAGTGATAGCTCTCTCGTGTTCTTGCAGTTTCTTCAACGAGATTTTTTAGCATTGATACCGGTTATGAAACCTCGATGACATGCAATGTTTATCTCAGTTCGACCTTCTTCACTTGGATTGGGCGAGAAAGAAAGAAGTTCGTAAATTCCGTTAATTTCGACCGTCAGATGGAATCTGCTGGTTAGAAAATAGCATTTTTATTTCCTCCACCGGGGAATTTTTTGTGTTTGGTTAATGACCCAATGGTAATGTAGATTCTGATTTCAGAAAACTCATGTCATTCTTGATAGACCCTTTGCCTTTTATTAGACCGGAACATTTTCAATTTGACTACATATCGTGAAGCAACGAATCGTTTATTTAAATACGAATTTGGATGAAATAAGCAGAATCTTCAACTTTAACATACAAGAAAATTACCAGAATTACTACTACTACCAGAATTGTTCTTACAAGAGTGGTCTGAACTCTATCTTCCAGAAAAAGACATGAACGTGTGTGCCAACAACCTGAAATTTAATGCTAAACAATTTTCATATAATACTTGATAACCACTTTCAATAATATCCATCACACTGAACAAATAAAAAATAATATCCATCTTATTTGATTTGATATTACAACCTCAACACCACCTAATATCCCACCTAATCTTACTTTAAAAAATGTAAGAAAAAAAAAATGATCACCAAACAAGCTGGAAACAAACACCTTTGCTTAGTTTCAAAGTGAAGTTGACCTCCTTCAATCTTCCTGCCAAATTTCATCAACTATAACTCTCTGTCTTCAAATCTCCCCACATCCATCATATCACACTTACATCTCCTTTGTCATTTTATTACACACACTACTCAAAAAACCTGAAATCAAGAAAACATGAGAGCTAACAAGCCACAAAGCCCCTTCAATCTAAAGATAATCTTAATCTGCTTCTTCTTTCTCTTCCTTCTCTTCTTGATTCTCAGATCAACTTTCTCCTACTCCCAACAACAGAATAACTCAACCCCCCACACAGAGACACCAACAAACCCTAACCCTAAAGACTGCTCTTTTATTCCAACATGCACAAAAATCGCACCTTCACTAGCACACGCGCTCGTCCACTACGCAACACTGAACATCACCCCACAGCAAACCTTCAAAGAAATCTCCGTCTCCCTTAAAATCCTCGAAAAAAAATCACCCTGCAATTTCCTCGTCTTCGGATTAGGGCACGACAGCCTCATGTGGACATCGCTCAACCACGGCGGCCGTACGGTATTCCTGGAAGAAGACAAGTCGTGGATCCAGCAAATCAACGCCCGAATCCCTTCACTCGAATCCTACCACGTCAATTACGATACGAAGGTGACGCAAGCCGACGAGCTCCTCGAAATCAGCGAGAGGGAAGAGTGCAGAACTGTGAGCGATCCGAGATTCTCGAAATGCCAGCTGGCGCTGAAGGGATTGCCGAGTGAGATTTACGATATCGATTGGGATTTGATCATGGTGGATGCGCCGACAGGGTACTTCGACGGTGCTCCGGGGAGAATGAGCGCGATTTACACCGCCGGATTGATGGCGAGGAACAGAGAAAACGGTGAAACTGATGTGTTTGTGCATGATGTGGATAGAGTTGTAGAGGATAAATTCTCCAAGGCGTTGCTGTGTCAAGGTTATTTGAGAGAACAAGAAGGGCGAATTAGACATTTCACTATCCCAAGCCATAGGACTCGTTCGGCTAGACCATTTTGCCCCTAGGGAGAGACATTAGTTTCAAAATGGCTTTGTGGTTTTCTTTTTTTGTTTCATGTTATCATTTCTGTATTTTTTATTTTTTTTACAATTTTTTGTACTACGTATGAAATAAATATGATTCGAGAAGAAATTGGGATTCACGTACGAATAAACATTTATAAATTTTATGTATGGATCGATCGTATAATCAGTGACGGACGGATCCAGTTCACCAGAATCCAAAATTTTATTAGTCTTTAACAAGATTTATATAGTTTAATTAGCCTTAAAACTTTGTTGTAGTTCGATTTAAAAAACATACTGAACTAATTTGAATACGTATTTTCGTTAAATAAACAATGAAATAAAGCACGAGCTCGAGTTCGATTAGAAAGAAAAAATTTGACAAAAAATTGATAAGAAACTTGAAGGAATGTCCTATTATTCTATTGAAATTATAGGGGAGGTACTTGAGATTATACAAAGGCTGAGGGGGCGATTTGCAAAAAGACAAAGACGACGTCGTTTGGTCGTAGCTCTATCCCAGTATTTGGCTTTATTTTATCTTCTTCGTCCTCCAATTCTCCCCCATAGGGCCATAAACGCAGATAGGAAAAAGCTCAAAAATCAAGCCGAAATAATGGGGAAAACGAAGAAAGAGCTGCTGGCATCAGCACCATGGAGGGCGGGGCCAGAAGAAAGCGATGAGAAATTCAAAGATGCGAGAATGAAGGTGACGTCACAGCCGGGGGCAACACCCACTATGCACGTTCCTGGTAAGAAGAATTACTCCAACAACGGAGACCTCGGAGAAGACTCTCTCACTGAAATCGATCCTGAATTGCGCTACAGCTTCCAGCGCAATTTCCAGGTGAATTAGGACAAAGCCCCAAATTTCCAATTCTCTTGTTTTTTTTTTTTGTGTGTGTGTGTGTGTGCAAAAGTGTTCTATGTGTTTGTGTGTGCGCGTCGTTTTGTTTTACGTTGCTAATTTTGGTTTTACTTGTAGTTGTCAATGTTAAAGTGAGGATTACAGTTGACATGTGATTTTAACAATCTTTGAGACATGTGAATAAATTGATTTGGTGCTGCTTCTTTCTTGTTCAATTTAACCTTGTGAGAGATCAATTACTTCCACAACTCTATTTATTATCGACATGCTCGTCGTGGCTCTAAAATGCTTGAATTATTGACATTGATAGAGATGAGGCTTGAGGTCTTAAGTCGAGAGCTACCCGAACTTTATAGCGATTACTTGATAGCAGCTAAGGAAATCTTAAGAATCTTTCTTAATTTATGGTCATTTGATTACACCGTAAATGTTTTTCGTGTTTTTAGATTTGAATGATCGACCAGCTATATATCTACAAGAACTAAAGGGGAAGCAAAGAAACAAATGTGCTTGTGGACGTGACGTTTTATATCTATGTATGTCTTTGTTGTGTGCTGTTGATTATGCACGGTACTGATGTAGCTCTGTCGTGTTCGTGCAGTTTCTCCAACAAGTTTTTAGCATCGACACAGTTGTGAAACCTCTCCCACCTGTAATGGCGTACAATGTTTCTCGCAATTTGACCTTCTTCACTAGGATTTTCACACAGTTCTTTGGTAAGTTTGAACCCGTAATTTTGATGGCAGAAGTATTGTTTCCTTATCTACTCTCTTGCAGTTCATCTGTCGTCGGTGGAGCCTTCTTTCATGATATTTATTGTCGGAAAAGTTCAGTTGATATATGTTCGTTTTAGCTTATCTTATCGTATAATTGTTGTCCGTTTTCTTCTCCTTCTCACGAGTGGTGTTTGCTTGGACAGATCCTGATGGTATAGCAGATGCACAGAAGTCACTTGGATTGGGGCAGGAAGAAAAAGTTCGTAATGTCCGTTAATTTCAACAAGATTAGCAGTTTTTTTTCGTTGAATCGGGACTTTCTGTATTTGGTTAATGACTCAATGATACTATGGATTCAGATTTCAGGAATCAATATAATTGTTGGTATACTTTTGCCTTCTATTACCTGAATATGGTCAATTTGATTACATTTTTTTAGAGAATGAATCGTACATTTAAATACGAATTTGGATGAAATAGTAATATAAATTTTGAAACTCATTTCATTCAAAGAGAATCTCAATTACAACTCGTAAGAGAATGACGATAACTATTACTAGAACTGTGTCGTAATCACATGAAAATCAACTTCTTTCTTGCAAGAGAAAAACTATACATTTTATAACCTTGTGCTTGGTGGTACTAATTCTACATTTGACATCCCAAATAAATATTAGAAGAAAAATGAAAAAAAAAGGACTTTTAACGAGTGCCTATTTAGGTGAACCACCGCGCCAGTAGCCCCAATTGCTCATTCCACATTCTGACAAAAACTTTTGATAGTCATCTTCGAGTTTAGTATTAGCATGAGATGCATCTTCGAAATTCACTTGTTCCTGGTCTTCATACAATGGCTGTAATGAAATTTTCGACCAGCAAGAACTATTAGAATATAAATATTCATTCAATCTACTCAGCAAAATCAACAAATAAACATAGATACATATATCTAAAACATAGGATATTCATATGTAAGAAATACTACAACACGAGAGAATTTGAATGAATGCAGTTTGTTACTTACATGAGAATTATCTGGCTCAGATTCAGCATCCAGAACATTTTTCCATCTCGGGCTATTATGTGACTTATTATGGTGTTGCACTCCATATTTATTTGAAGCTTTATGTCTCGGATTTCTCAAAACTCTATTTCGAAAAGTGCCGATAATGCAGCTGATGCAAAACGCCATCAGAGGAACCAGAACTAGAAAAGAACCACCCGCTTTAGCCTGAATTGCAAATAAACTTTCAATACAGAATATTCATTAAAAAACAATACACTATTATTGGGAAAATTCAGAGGAGGGTGCTTACTACAAGTGGTAATTGATGGGATGATAACAAATAGAAGATCTGATTCGGTTGTTTGCTAACAGTTGTATTAGACAATTGATGATGTTCGTGCAATTTAGTTCCTTCCAAGTTGCACTGACAGGAAATATATAGACAAAAATCAGCACAAAATAATTTTTAAGTCGACGAAATTGAACCTAAGTAGATGTAAGCAAGAACATTTGATAATCACAAAAATCTCCGACATTTGATCCAATTCATCCGTTTATGTTTAATGCTTAATATACAAACCAAGCAGCAAGAAATCAAGCCAGTTATATGAACTACAAACATAGAAAACATAAATCAGATTTTCTCAAGTATGGGCATTGAAAGTCAAGAAGCTTAAAGATATAACACGGAACAAAATTCTCGATAATCTAATCTAGCTAGAATCACCGTATATTGTTCATAGGTCTTCATCCTGAAAAGCAATCAAGAAATAGTTAATCAAGTGGCTCACCACTCGAGCGCTATTACGATTTTGCCCATCGGAAACCAAATCAACATCAGCCATCTCCTTATCATTAGCAGCAGCAGAAAGACAGCAATTTTCAATAATCGACACTCCATACAATTTCGAAATGGAAGTTAGGGTTTCACCTCTATCACTGTGTGAAACAACAAAACCCCCAATTAAGCAAAATCAACAAATCATTTCCAAACAACAACAACTCAATTAGGTTTGCTACAAAACATAATTTAGTATAAACAAATGAAAATTAAATCTATTAATTACTCTTTAACCACATGGTTTGCGCTTTCCTTGTTCATCATGCCTTGCCCCTTCCGAGATATCCTTTCAATTTCAAGCTTCCATTGCTGTGTATATATAAACCCACAGTATAATTATCAGCTCAGATCCTCATTAATTTCTTAGGAAACAGCAAAATGTATGAATTTGAGAGGAAAAAACAACATCTTTACACTTAATTTAGAGTACCTGAAAATGCTGGAGAGAAGAAGGAGAAGAAGAAGTGAAAATGGCGGTTGGAAGAGAAGATTGGCTGAGCTTCAGTTCCATTGACCATTATTTAATTTTCCTTTTTTTTTTTTTTTTTTTTTTCTTTCCATCGGAATCATAAATTAGAGATCCCACACTCTCTGATGACGCTATTATTGTCCATATGAAAGTGACGCAATGTATCGGGCCTTCTTTTTCGGCCCGTTAATTTTATAAGGCTATTTATAAGTCCATTAACTATAATGCGGGCCTTATTGGTTTCCCTAAACGAATCAGCAGTCCACGTGGCGGATGCTAGTCCAGGTGGAATTGGACTCATAAATTAACCGAATATCCAGCTGGAATTTTAAAATTGATAACCAAATTATCCTTGAACATAAATATTTATTTTTGCAATTAAAATTCATCACTGAACGGGATGGAGGTTTACAAAACACTACTCCCTCCGTCCCAATTTAAATGTCGTTTTGGGTTATTTTGCACATATTAAGAAAATTAATAAATGTGCATAGATTATAGTAAAAAAAACTTATAAAATTAC
The DNA here is from genome assembly GCF_000504015.1 of Erythranthe guttata. The sequence goes on from NW_012194849.1 coordinate 259,806, forward strand.
TTAAATATCCTCGACATTAATTGATTTTCAACTAATTAATTAGGAGTGATTAAGGGCAAAGTTGAAAATAATGCAATTAATGCTTCATTGAAAATCTAAAATGACAAATAATTTGGGACAAAAAAAACTCTCTAAAAAGACATATAATATGGGACAGAGGGAGTACCTACCTATCCATACAGTTGGAAGTTGGGACGAAAATCCTTTTATTGGAAACAAAAGCTGAATTAATTAATTCTTAATTAATTAATTGATTAATTATTATTTTGTTAATTAATTAATTATGTTGTTCAATTGGAGCCACAAACAATCTCAAAAGAGCATTTGCTTCGATTTTTGCCAACATTAACACAGTGAATATTTCTTGGCATCAAACTTGCTGGATAGCGTCCCGCCACTGCAAAGAAACAATCTTCATCTCCTTTTGCACCACATGAACCTGCCCTCTTTATATCTGGAGCTGGGCAATATTTCAATTCTCCTAAATAAAAATAAAATAAAATACATTATTAAATCATTTAATCAAATACTAAATACAATTAAGAAAAATTAAAAAAAAAAATCCAAAGTATTTACCTAGAGATGGAGCAATTAGACCAAGTAAAACAGCTACTAAACACATGATGGAGATCATAGAAATGTTCTTCATCTTCTTGATTTTTTTTTTGTTATTTAATTATATTTTATAATGGGTTTTGAAGATAATAGGAATTGTGTGTATCCAAGACTTGGGAACAAGCCTTTATATAGGGTTTTTTTAAAATATTTTTAAAATGAAAAAATTGTATTTTTTTAAGGTAAGGTATAAATGAAACCGATTTACCTTCCAACATCAGGATATTTTGGTAACAATTCTAATGATACGTATCATATGATAAGAGTATTCTATTTATTACATTTAATTACTAGCATTGTAACATTGGGATTATTACGTTAACACTCACAAATTACTTTCCATGTTTTAATTGTTTATAAAGTCGAATTTCCATGGATTTATTTTTGATCTTCATATATTATACTATAATAAGTTGGTGATGCATGTTGATTGTAGTTGAATTTGGATAGACTTGCAATAAAATATAAATAAAAATTGATTGTAGTACCTTAAAAAATACGAATAATTAATGGAGTAGTAAATATAAAATCATCTCTATACTAAATTATATATAGCAACATAAGATTTAGAGGGATCTATAATATTTTAATATGTCGTAAACCGTAAATTTAATTTGAACTACTGAAATTTTGTTTGCAGATCTTCGTAGATGCATATCATATTTATTTATTTTGCTTTTAGAAGTTATAATCCATGTCTATACAAGAATTATAATTACAATATACCATTAATACTATAGTTTTTTCTCCAAAAGAGGATTAATAATATAATTTAAGTTGTTTATGTGGGCCTTATTGTTCCAAGACTGATTATCCAAATAACTAGGGGTAAATTACAAATACCTACTTGAAGTACGGTCAAATTACGAAAACTTCCCTCACAAACTACAAATGAAAATTTGAAGGCTGATATGATAATCACACAGAAATAATTAAGGCAATGTTTGGATGTGTGATCAAAGGCTAACAAGTTCTTGTACGTTGAAGGGATAAACCCCATTCTTGTTTCCATTAAAAGCCATCCGTCCAAACAAGACGTTAACAGCTTCGGTCGGGTGAAACGCATCCCAAAATATATACTGGTTCCCATCGGGACATGGTATTTTAAATGGTAGAATTTGATAAAACGGGGACAAAATTGAGAATATTCCATATAATCTAGAAGATTCTACTAAATTTGACACCTCAAGGTCAAAGATGGACGTGTAAGAAAATTTATAGTCGAGGTCAGGGTGATTGTTATTATCCAAACATGATGGAGTTTTTCGTAATTTTGATCATACCTTGTAATTTATCCAATAATTAGAGAAACCAAAACGAATCAGCATTTCACGTGGCGGATGCTACGAGGTATCACATAGCAGGTGGAATTGGACGATAATTAACGAATATCAGCTGGAATTTTAAAATTGAAATAATCAAAAAAAAAATAATCAGAAGGATAAGTGCTAAATTAATAACCAAATTTTCATTTAACATAAATTTTTTTATTCATCACTCAATGGGATGGAGGTTTACAACACACTGCCTACCTACCCATACAGTTGGGACGAAAATCCCATTATTGGAAACAAACACTGAACTAATTAATTAATTAATTTCTAAAAACATTAATTAATTAATTAATTATTATTTTATTAATTAATTATGTTCTTAGTCACAAATAATCTCAAAAGAGCATTTGCTTTGATTCTTGCCAACATCAACACAGTGAATCTTTGTTGGCATCTTACTTGCTGGATAGCGTCCCAACACTGTTAAGAAACAATCTTGAGTTCCATCTGCACCACATGAACCTGCTCTCGCTATATCTGGTGCTGGGCAATATTTCAATTCTCCTAAATAAATAAATAAAAATACATTATTAAATCATTAAATCGAATATTAAACACAATTAAGAAAAAAAAATAAAACAAAAATCGAAAGTATTTATTTACCTAGAGATGGAGTAATTAGACCAAGTAAAACAGCCACTAAACACATGATGGAAATCATAGAAATGTTCTTCATCTTCTTGATTTTTTTTTTTTTTTGTTATTTAATTATAATTTATAATGGGTTTTGATGATAATAGGAATTGTGTGTATCCAAGACTTGGGAACAAGCCTTTATATAGGGTTTTTAAATATTTTTTTTTTTTAAAAAAATTGTATTTTTTTTAAGGTAAGGTATAAATAATAAATGTAAACCGATTTACCTTCCAATATCAGGAAATGTTGGTAACAATTTTAATGACACGTGTCATAATAAAGAGTATTTTTGTAGTTACCAAATAAATTTATAACTGTTAATGATATTGGATATCATTTCTATTTATCTTATACATTTAATTACTAGCACTGTAAATTTGGGATTATTACATTAACACTTATTTTCCATGTTTTAATTGTTTATAAAGTCGAATTTCCATGGATTAAATATGGTTATTTATAATATTCATTTATTATTATACTATAATAAGTTGGTGATGCATGTTGATTGTAGTTGAATTTGGATAGACTTGCAATAAAATATAAATAAAAATTGATTGTTACCTTAAAAAATACGAATAATTAATGGAGCAGTAAATATAAAAACATATATATACTAAATTATATATAGCAATTTGGGTTCATCAATCTGAAACTAGAAAAAAAACACCCTTTGACTGTCCATTTTTTTCTTAACAATATGTAAGATCACAAATTATTGATCAAATCTTATATAATCTATTAAAATTATTTCATAAGGTATAGATTTGCACTTTCATACCCTATATTTGGACTTTGCTAGGGTATTATGTGAAATTTATCAAAGTATTTCGACTTTGCTAGGGTATTCTGTGAAACAATTTTGTAACCTCGTTACTGTTGTGGCGACACAGACATTTTTATTGTACGGATCTCGGAAGAAGTCATCCGTCATTGAAAGGGAATATAGTCTCGAAGAAAGTACAAGAAAGTGTGAATAGAGGAATATGCGTGAAGAAACAAAACGTTCGAGCTGTGTACAAGAACGACATAAAATTTAAAGGAGTTTGTAATATTTTAATAAGTCCTAGTAATGTAAACTGTAACTTCGAACTAGTGAAATCTTGTTTTCAGATCGATCTCGTGGATGTAGGTCGCGTTTGTTCTTCTGAACCGCATTTTTTTCTTGTTTTATTAATTTTGTTATTAGTAGTTATAATTTATGTTTATCACCGCTGATTTTACCACAAACAAATTTTCAAGAAATTTGTCACGAATATCACACCATTAATACTACAAGGCCTCGTTTGGTTGTCGAGATATATATTATTTGACATTCGATGATCCAATAAAAAAGACATACCTAAAAACCTAGATAAGCAAGTTATTGAGGATAACAAATATTAAAAAGTCTTATTATTTAGTTAACCATTGCTAATCTCCCCAACCAGACGAGGCCTAATTCTTTTCTCCGAAAGAGGATTAATAAATATAATTTAAGTTGTTTATAAGCTACAAAATAAGACAAGGTTCAAAATTATAATAGAATGACAAATCAAACTTGTTCTAAAACAGCAGAAAAATCAACATTTGCTGGATAAATTCTCCTACAACTCATCATAACTTCCCTTCACAAACTACAAATAAGGCCATGTTTGGATGTGAGATCAAAGACTAGCAAGTTCTTGTACATTGAAGGGATAAACCTCATCCTTGTTACCACTAAAAGCCCTCCGTCCAAACAAGACGTTAACAGCTTCGGTCGGGTGAAACGCATCCCAGAATATATACCGGTTCCTATCGGGACACGGCACTTGAAACGGTAGACAAGTTATCTGCCCTCTGTTTCTCCCAATCCCACAGCATCCCCGGTTCACTACGCTGAATCCTACAATAATATATATATCATTTTCAATATTCAAAATTAAAAAAAAAAAAAAAAAAAAAGATTAAATGGAGGTATATTAATGAAATACCATATGATCTGGCATTAGCAAGAAGATCCTGGAACAAGTTACGAACGTCGATGTAAGAGAATTTAGCGCCGGGGAGATTAGTGCTGAGGTTGTTAATCATCATCTTAGTGTTTGCGTTAAACGGCGTTATTAGCTGATAACTTCCTGCGACAGACGCCGTTGTTGCTTT
>NW_012194849.1:279728-292433 GCF_000504015.1 Erythranthe guttata
GAAAAAATATAAAATATAAAATGTCTTATATTTTTTTAAGGTGACTAAATAATGCACCAGATATTCTACATATATATATAAGATCACTAATGTCTTTTTAGGTATATATATATGTACACATATATTTATATGAATTCTGTGAGATGCGCGAGATATATAACAATATATATATCTCTCTATATATATATATATATATATATATATATATATATATATATAAAATCTCCTAGAATTAGTAATAGAAAAATGATTAAAAATAGGATTTAGACTTAAATGAGATTAGAGAAAAATTAGCTATATGTAAAAAAAGAAAAGAAAAGAAACTTACAAAGTTTCTGCCAGTGTTATCAAGAATACCAGCAGCAGCAGAAGCATAATTAACACCGTAACGCATTTGTTCACCGGAAGCTTCAGAAAAAGCAGGAAGAAGGGGTAGTCCAAGCAATTCAGCTGTAAGTGTTCAATTAATTATTAATCAAAATTAGTTTATTAATTAAAGAAAAAAAGAAAAAAATATGAGTACGTACCAATGGTGTCAACCATGGTGTAGCCATTGGAGAATCTACCGGTAGGGCCAGCTTTGAAGTCAATGCCATAAGGGAAATAGTTAGCCTTAGCAAAAGAAGGCAAATCATTGTTATTACCATTATCTATCAATGAATCTCCAAATACAAACATTGCAGGAACCAATGCTCTTCTTCCACCACTTACTCCCACCTCACCATCTTCTTGACCACTTGCACTCATAACCAACAAAAAACCCACAAAAATCCAACCATAAAACCCCATCTTCTTATTACCACCCATTTTCTTTATGCAGTGTGTGTAGTTAAAGTGTGTGAAAGTGTGTGTGAGTGTGTGAAAAGATGAGGAGGGGTTTTAAGGAGGGTGGCAGAAAGGTTTAATAGGAGGAGGGAGAAGTGGTGGTGGTGGTGGTTGGGGTGGAGTAAATATGGTCACCTGTATAGTGTTTCTTCTACTAATTAATACATGCATACATGTAGTAATAATAATTTCTGACTAGTGGTGGTTGTTTTCTTTTTAATTCCCCCCCACTCACCATTTTTTTACTGTCTTTTTTCTTTTATCTATTTTTAATTTCTCTTTGTTTGTGTACTCTACTCATTTGGCTAAAAATGAAATTAATCAAATTACCCTCATTTTTTGAGCCATTCAACATGATTTGTTTTTTTTCCAAATTAGTGATGTACAGTACATCAGGAAGACTAAACCTCATAATATACATGTCATTTTCTTTCAATTATGTGTGATTATTATGGTTGATAAGTGAATTAAATTAAAGTACTCGATTGAGGCTGGTTCACACGTGCCCCTATAGTTTGAGGAGACTTTTACTAGTGATAAATATATTATTTATTACTAGGTTAAGAGATTAGAGAGCAATTTACTCTACAGATGAGTGCTAAGCTGTTTTCACTACCCAGTTCATTGTGTAATAAATAATACTGGGTGTTAAATAATACTGGGTGTAATAACTCAGTAACAACTCAGCTCTATCGAGTCATGGCTAATTAATTACAATAAGAAACACATGTTTACACACACACACACACACATATATGTATATATATATATATATATATATATATAATTGAGACCAAATCCATAGCCATAGGTATGAGATCGAGATGAGTCTGATTCGTTGAGGGGAACGAAATAAATGGTTAATAGTCAACTCGTGTAAGCCTTGCCATTTCTCTTGCACGCATACTTGAGTTGACTTGTAATAATGTCAACGCGTCTTCATAATGAATGAAGATAGAGGAGGAGCACTGTAATTAAATTAGACAAAAGAGAAGAGAGAGAGAGAGAGAGAGAGAGAGAGAGAGAGAGAGAGAGAGAGAGAGAGAGAGAGAGAGAGAGAGAGAGAGAGAGCGATTGGCTGCAATGGGCGGTTCTCCGAGCAGCAATAAATTCAATACAACAATGAACAAACATCACTCTTACCCAGAAAATAAAGAGCCACACAGTATGGCTTACCACAGTGGAATGAATTTGACCTAACCTAAAATCAAATTCCACTTTATTAAATATTCGCATGGTGTATGTGGGACAGTTCCCAAACATTTATCATGTACGAGCCCCTAAATTTAAATAATATTTTTCCAAAAAAAGAAATTTAAAATAATGAACTGTTGAATATAAAGACTGAAAAGGGTGGTGGGGTTCAAGAAATAAATTTACTCAAAAAGATCTGTTAAATCTACAAGAACAATAACTTAATACAGAATAAATAATCCTAGTTATAACAAACCATCGTATGTTTAGTTTCAAGGCTTCCACAGTTTCATTGCGCTGTCTTCGCCGTAAGTTGCGACAAGATTTATATGAGGATGGTGAGTTATACCAATCACCTCTTTCTCATGTACCTGCGCCAGTAAAAAAATATTACTTTAGTATGGAGAAAATAATTAAAAAAAAAAAAAAGGTCACCTATTAGCTTAGGTTTACATACATTATATTATATGTAAGATGGGAACTGAGGAAGAACGAGCGGATAAAGCTTAGCTTACCTTCATTAGATGCTCTAGCTTGCCAGATTGATGACTAAAGCAGTACAAATTTCTGTATAAAATTGAATATGTTAGTGAATATAACCTACCAACGACGGGGAGTAAATACAACAAATACCATGTGAAAAGAACACAAAACGAGAGCACTACGATAGCAAATACGCAGCTATAAATAAGAGATTTTGGTGACAAAATTAAACAAATGCTATTGAGGTATACTGAATGTAGAAGAAGCACTTGATTTGCAGCATACCTGTCTTCACCAACACAATATATCCATTCCCCTTTGGGAGATACACAAGCTGCCATAAAATCTCCACCTTCTCTTTTACCGGACGAACAACTTTTCACAACCTTAACAAAAACAATAATCACATCCAGATTAAAGCAAAGCAAAATCGGTCTTCTAAGAAAAAGAAAGCAAAAACATATTTCTCGACTTTGTTCCGCCCATTATTTCATTTTCGTTCGCTTGAGGTAGTTGGATAATGAATGTGTGAGTTAAGTTGCGGGGGGTAGGGGTGGGGGTAGAGTAGTGATAAGAAGCAGATAATCGTACCTGGCCTTGGAGTGTCATGATGTATATTGATGATGTCTTGTTGCACACAATTATGTGATCGGGATTTTTGGGGGAAAGATGAATAGAGTTCACAGATGCATCACCTCCCTGTAGCATAAGACGAAGTCATCCACTCAAAGTTAAATATATAATAATAAAAACAAAAAAAATGTTTTAGAAAAACTTGTTTAGCACAAATCAGTGTAACTCAAAATTCTAATTAATAAGAGATGATAGAAGGATAAGTACCCTTAGAGGAGGTGGTGGCTTAAATGTCTGCAGACAATCTGTGGTCTTCACATCCCAAACCTGAATGTCATTATTAATATGTATTACAAACGTAAAGGTCAAAAGACCGGCAATTTTGGCCCTCAATCAATAACAATAAAATGGGATAGATTACTTTCACCGTACAAAAATAAAAATAAAAAATAAACTTACTTTCACCGTGCAATCACTGGACGCAGTTATGATACGAGAACCATCAGCAGTAAAGATGGCATCATTAACATAAGAAGAGTGGCCGCGGAACTCCTTCAACATCTTCCCTGATTTCAAGCCATGGATCCTGTACAAATATAAGCCGAAGAGTGCATAAAACAGAGACAAAAGTCAAAGACATGAGAGCAAGATGCAGCAAATGCAATAGCAAAATTCTCGAGTACGTAGTTGTGAGTTCAACAAACCTTGCAGTGCTGTCAAACGATGTACTTAACAACTGGGTCCCATCTCGAGAAAAGATGACACTAGTGACACCCTCAGAATGCGCCCGTTCCAGCCGACGCAGGCACTGTCCAGTTCTTATGCGCCAAACCTATAGATACAGGAAATTATTACATCCATTTTCTTTAACAAATTATAAGTCAACCCACACATTGCATAGGCGATCATAAAAGAATAGACAGCTAGAACAGAGTAGCATTTGAAATAAGCCAATCACTAGAATATTCCCCATAGTTTCTTCCTTCTATTTTCTTGTGTCGGACAAGTTGAGTTCTTCTTTTTGCCCATATAAAGTGTCCAGGAAACAAGTCAAGCAGAAGAAACAAGTAAAGAGTTCTCATATGAGAAGCAGAAGTTCGGTGTTACCTTTATTTTCCCATCTTGTGATCCAGATGCAAGCATCTCAGAGTCTCTACTAAAATCGACACAGAGGACAGGGTCGTCATGCATCATAAATGTTTCCTGCCAAAGTTATCACCAGTTAGTGCACGGTTGTACAATTATCCACCTAAGCAAATTTGAAAACAATTAAGAAGATAGAAAAATTAGTATGATCAGCAACTCACATCAGCCTGATATTGGAGATCCTTCTTCAGCTTTCCACTTATATGATCCCAAACCTAAAATGCACTAAAATGAGGAAACGATAATTGAACTCCAAAAAGTATCACAATAAGAGAGATTCTAATAAATAACCTCAATGAATCCATCAACTGAGCAGGAAACAAGGAATTGCCCGTCCGGAGAGAACCGAGCACACTCTGGATGACTGTTCTTCCCAAACTGCAACCAATAACCAGTGTGAAACAAGGACAGAACTGAAGTCCATACAGAAAAATCACCGAAAAATGTTACAGGCAAGAGGAACGAAAAGCAGATGTTCAGACGTATATATGAAAGTGTTTCTCCTAGAACAAGACATGGTAGCAAGTAAATGATGATTCAATGAAGCAGAAAATGACAAAATTCTTCCCAAAGAAGACATGACCGTTATTTTTTTCAAATGCAAAAAAATACTAAACACATACATGAAACTAGATTTAATGGAACTTCACATCTGAGGTTCAAAGTAAAATATGAATAGAGTATCAAAATTCAAGTTAGATGTACTACTTACCTTTATAGTGTGCCCAAGAGTTGTTGGGTACATATCTTCTACATCTTGCTTCATAGCAGCTGTTCCTCGGAACAGGTCGAATTGTGTTCCAGGTGGAAGCAAACCTGACCACCAAAGTGAGATTAGACAAATACACAAAGCCACCTCTAACAGGAAGAAGAATTTGTCCAGAATATAAATCAAACTTAGAAAATCTTATGGATAATCAGTTTGTAAGCATGTTATGATCAGATCTTTTAGCGATCCAAAGTGATTTGTTCTTATGGCGCTTTGCCTGTATTTAAATTCAGGTGGCATGTCTTAAATGAGCTGAACCAAAAAGTCATCCCAAAACAACAGTATGCAGCAACTAACAAAGTTGTTAAACCCCTCTAACTAATATATTCTCTTGTTATGTCTTCAAACAAAGTGCTGGATTCACAAGTTTAACAAAAAATACGTTAAATCAAAGTTTACTTTTCATCACTTTGTTCAGTAAGAAACACCTGCAGAGCAATTGTAGTTTTTAACGTACGTAAACAGCAGAGTTAAAATGAGATAACCACAGCTCAAAATCATGTGGCCCTTCTTTAAATAATACCTTGATGTTGCTGCCACTTCAGAGCCTGACCAATCAAAGCCATTAATCGTGAAGGTGGAACCACTGAAACTTCTGCTGCAACAGCTGTAATATAGTTGAACAATGCATGTGAGAGCATATACCACACAAAGAGAACCCCTTACATACTGATCTAGCTGTCTAATGACAGTGAAATTATCCGCACTATCAAATCTAAGTCCATCACACCATGCCGAATCTTGGTTGAGCCTCATGTGAAGTTATTATTGCAAGCTTCAAGAAATTAGCTGCAGAGACTTTCGGAGCAACTAAAAAGACCGATTATTGTCTTTTACCTTCCAAGTACATTCAGAGGAACCTTATCTGTCTAGTAAAAAGTTTAAGGTATCCTAAATCTAGATATATATTAAAGGCGAAATACTTTTTTTTTGGACTCAACTACTCTATATATGACACCAGCAAACAAATATGGCATAAAACCATCTTCCTAAAAATTTGGCGAAACATATACAAGCAACTATGATCCGATGGGTGATCTAACAAAATACAAATATTAAGATAAAACCTTGAGCAATTTGGCCACGCCTTTTCTCCTTTGACGAGTCTTGATACACCTGTGCATAAGATGTAAAGGTCAGTACATAATTAAAAAGTAATTTATTTAAGTCTGAATAAGTATACAGTTCAGAAATTGTGCGCAATGGTGAAGGAGTTAATCTAGTATACATGTAATTAGGTTTGATAGCATATTATAAAACAAGCTTAGGCAAAGTGGAGAGAGCCTCTAGAATGAAGAAGACCACCCATACCTCATTTGGGTCAAAGTAAGTCCGAACCAGTAGATGCTCGAGTCGTAAGTATCGCTCTGGTTCCTCTTGTTTCATGACACCCATCACCTGAGTTTGTCTCAATATAGCTCGTGCTGTATCTATCTCTCGAAGTTCAATCATTTCTAGAACAATCTGACATAAACAAATAAATAGAGAATAATGACCCAACTAATGAAGAACAAAATTTAGTTAAAGATCCAAAGAAGACAGAGATTCCTCGAAACGATATCAACTAAACTAGGTTCACCACATGGTTTAAATTTTATGTTCTTCTCGTGTTCCCTTTATTTTTGCTTGCTAATATAGAGTTTATACATTGAATGTGAAGATGATAGATAACATGGCAATCACAGAGTTTATGAATTGGATGCGAAGATGGTAACTTTGTACACGAGTTGATGGATATACAAAAAAATGAGAAGATGATAACATGGCAATCACAGAGTTCACACACATAAGCTCACCTGTTCATATAGGTCTTCTAATTTCTTCCGAGGAAGTTTAAGTTGTGCAACTTGAGGTAAGATTGCATCCCACCTTCCACTATTAATATCAGCAATAAATGTTTCATGGCTGTCCACTGTATTAAGAGAAACCTGGCACTCATTCTGCAGTGTTTGAAAAGTTTGATGCAGAGAGTTTTCTTTACAAAACTGAAGTACAATCTTGATTACACTGCAAATAAATCCATGAAAAAAAATATTATAATCACGACTAAGTGGCATAACAAGATAAATCTCAAATGTTCTGCAATGCTAGTCAATATGAGAAGAATCAATATACATCAACAACTGGAAAGAGGACAAAAGATAGACTATAAAGTCTAATGTTCAAGACATTGAGTTTAAGGCAACATAGCTCAAGTGTGAATTTATATACCAATAAACACCATAAGATAAAGTAAATGAGCAATTAGATCCTTATCCCATGAAAACTAAAAAACGAAAGAACCATGCCGTTAACCAATGAACATCATAACACTTGGAACATCCTAAAAAGTAGAAAAACAAGCCGACAAAGCAAATTTTCAGAGATTACTAAGACGCAAATCCAATTCCGAAATTTGAGTTTACCTCCAAGTATAATCCTAGCTCAGAGAACAGACACAACAAGTAATAAACGCTAACTCGTTTCAATAACTAAAATACAAATTCACAGGAATGTAGCATAAGGAGGCGAAGCTTACTCTCTAGCTTCAATTTCCAGTGTCGAAGACATGGTGTAGTTTTCGAGAAAATAGTAATCTGTTAAACCCTAGTGTTCAAAACCCTGCCAGATTTTACCCAATTCGTTCCTCTGTGTGAGAGGGAAAGAGAGTGGGAGTGAAAGAAATTTTATAAATTATATGAGCCCTAATTCCCCCAATTTCCTGCTGTTATTTGGCTGCTAGTCGCACTCGGTAGTTAATCCGAGTCGTTTCTTTTGCAATTAACCTTTTGCAAAAAAATCTTATTAAATTCCTCCAAAAAATAATTAATCATAAATATAGTACAAGGCTTGTATGTGTTGGAATTTGGATCCAAAATTAATTAATTAGGAATTCAGTCTATTATTGAGACGGCTCAATACGTTCGGCCCAAACAGTATAAAGTTCATTTCGTGCCTTGAGAGTTTTTTCGATTCTTTGATTTTGATCATTGACTCTCGTTTATTTGGTCGGCTTATTCAAGGTATTTCAATTACACCCCATTCTCGACCCTAAACTGTGATCTTATTTCCTTGGCATTTTCCGACGATACACCCGTTTGACAATGACGATGGATATACTTCTACTCTCTAATTCGGAAACAATCTTACATTTTCATCTATATAGTAAACCATTCAGAGAGACTGAGAAATAGACCCATACATTTTTGAATCTCCTTCAAATTATATATCCCTTCTATTCGAGAGTGAGATTCACTTCTAAGTGTGGGAGACAAGAGAGTGGGTTCAAATTTGTAGTTAGGGTTAAAGGTGTTTCCTGTGCTGGGTTGTTGGTGCCACCCCCGATGGATATCGATTTTGCATTAATTAATTGTTTTTTATTTTGTTTTTATTGGGCCATTTGTTACATTCATTTGGGCTCGGCCCATTTACAAAGTACAAGAGACATTTCCATGGGTAAATTGTTGGGCCAACAAAACGTAATTAACTGATACTTTATTTTGGGCCATCAATTTTTTATCCATCAAGCTCGTATATAATAATAATAATAATAATAATAATAATAATAATAATAATAATAATAATAATAATAATAATAATAATAATAATAATAATAATAATAATAATAATAATAATAATAATAATAATAATAATAATAATAATAATAATAATAATAATAATAATAATAATAATAATAATAATAATAATAATAATAATAATTGGACAAAATGATTGAATAACTCAAACATAAAATAAGAAATAAATTACAAATGATTTCAAATTAAAGCCCCAAAATGGCAAACATAACAGCACACAAAACCAGAAAATAACATGACGAATATAATAATTATACAAGGACAAGGCACACTAGGTAGGTAGGTAGGTAGTTTGACACATGACTTAATTAGCTAATTAAATCGATCGAGCTTTAATTATTTTAATTTGTTACAAGAAAACAAAGCCCATGCATGCCAATACTAATAACATGAACAAGAAGAGCATATGCTAAAACTGAAATATTTCATTTGGTATTGTTAGTGGGTACTGATGATTAATGTTGTTAGTGGTTATAAGTGGGTACTGGTCAAAATTAGTCAACATTGGTCCCAATTCAACCATCCCATATTGCGCATCGATCTGCATGCATATCAAAATTCATGTTCTTTTTTAATACGTTTCAATATACCAAAATTAAATTAAAAAAATTATATTATTATACAAATCATACCTTCTCTTGAAGATGTTTGTTTGCTTCCTGGAGTATCTCTTCCTATATTAATAATAATATCATGATAAATTAAAATGCAGAAATTCAATTTAATTTTGCATGGCTTATTAACTGAACTAATTAACTCTAAGCTAACCTTATACTTGAGTAGCTGGATTTCTTGAGCCATGATATCCATCTACATATGTGTAATAATGGTTAGTTTTATAAATTCAGGGTATACATGCATGTGTGTGTATATTATATATGCATGCAATTGTACGTACGTACCTTTGCGGAACGAACATGATATATCCATATCTCGAGATATTTCTCAAGAACATTCAGTTCGACCGAAGTCATTGGATCAGCTGATCCCCCTCCAGCTATGTACCTTTAATATAATTATTACAAGTTTCGGTTTTCAATTCATCGTAAATTTATATAAGAATTAACTCATGTATATATATATATGTCGTGATGATTAATTATTAAATATAAAGTTTACCTCAATCCTTTCTGCAGTATCTCAATCTCATGCTTAAGCATGCTAATCTCTTCTTTTGCTTCCTAACAGCAGAAAATTACCATTCAAAACCAGTAAATAATATTACGACATAACTAATTATTTAATTCAAAGACTATAATGTGATGGATGAAATAAGTACGATCTATATATTTGATTGTATGTTATGTGTACGGTGTTCAAGGATCGAGCGACCGTGGAATATAATTAAGGGTTCGATCGACAGCTAATTTACAATTATTAATTGCACTTTCAATTAGAGAATCCGGATCAATGTGCGTGCACTAGGAAAAAGGCACCAGATTCTGTCGTCCCTTTTGTCTAATCAACAGTACTAATTAATTAAATTCAAACATACTTTGAAAGCGTGATTAGAGATAATTTAAATTAATTAGAGGTTGTCAAAATTAATTGGCATACATACCGTGTTAATTTGCTTGCCTTTGGGGTGTTGAGCTGCTGCAGGGATTTCACGGTTATACTTCATGTACTTCTCAATCAAACTTGGCATGCTTCTTCAATATATATATATATTAATTAAAAAACACAAATTAATTAATCAGTACATGCAGTAGTTAAAGAGACTAATTTCCTCAGTACGTACGTAATTAATTAGTACTGTTACGTAGAGCGAGGTTTGCATGCATGGTTACGTACACAATCATTAACTATCGATATCATACAAAGAAACTCGTGACGTTCATGCTTATCGATCTGCAGCATGCCGAGAAACGAGCTTATATGCCAATAGAGCATAACTAGCACGTGCGTGCATGAGAGAGAGAGAGAGAGAGAGAGAGAGAGAGAGAGAGAGAGAGAGAGAGAGAGAGAGAGAGAGAGAGAGAGAGAGATCTAAAGAGAGAGAGAGAGATCTAGAGAGAGAGAGAAGTAGCTAGGGTACTACGTACGTACCCTTTGGTGGCGAGTTCATAGAGCTTGCCGTGGGCGGAGAAAATGAAAAGACCGATTTCAGCATCGCAAAGCACAGAGAGCTCCTTAGCCTTCTTTAGAAGACCTGCGCGCCTCTTGCAGAACGTCACCTGCCTGTGCACCGGATTCTCTATCCTCCTCATCTGAATCTTTCCACGCGCCATTTATTACTTTATATATATTTCCAAATATCGACGATCGAACCACAAATTAATAATTAACTCAAAGAAACAAATTTTTTCTTTTTCTTTTCGAGAAATAAAATTTTTGAAGCTGTAATTAATTGTCTGCAAACAGACAATCAACCTCCCACTAGTTTGAACTAGCTTCGAGGCAGCTGTCTGATCACTACTCTTTCGAACTCCTCTCCTACACTTAACTCTCACTAAAACAACACACTTACTTCATCTTCTACACAACAATCTTATATATATATACACCTTCTGATTCTCATTATTCCACATGTTATTAAATATTATAATATATAGCTTGTAACACAATGACACTTGGCGATCGTAGGCGTTGGACATTTGTTGCCTAAAGACAACACAAAACTTTCGCAAAGTCGGAAAAAGACTATTATACCCTCCTAAAGTACTCGTGCCGCTGCATGATTGGTTGGTCTAGGAAAGTCTTACATGCAGCTGTCCAC
This sequence comes from Erythranthe guttata, assembly GCF_000504015.1. The sequence goes on from NW_012194849.1 coordinate 291,013, forward strand.
ACTATACTACGTACACTTTTTATAATTATATTATTTGTGCTTAATTCAGAAACCTTAATTTTGAACAAAAATATTATATAATTAAAATGAAGTGGCCATCCACAATGCAGAAATAAAGTTGTATGTGTGAATGTCTAGTCAGCAGTGCAATACTGCTTTTCATGTGCAGCCAAACAAAGTGTAATTGTGTTGGTGAACCAATGAGCAATGAGCTGCCCATGTTATTGGGGGCTACATACTTTATTTTTTTTTTTTTTTTTTTTTTTAATTTCAATTTCCTTACCTACTTTAAATTAATTTAATTTCCCCCCAGCCTCTCCAACTTCCTATGACCAATTGTTCTGCTTTCTGTCTCTTGCATGTACATGTACAGTACTAGGATTAATTGCATGACGACACTTTTCTATTTTATATTGCATTTAATATTTTTCTAATTACCATTTGGTTAATTAATAATTAGGGGTCTTAAGATATAGGTCCCTAGTGACAAAATTAATTAGAATTAAACGACAAGTTCAACTAAACATTTGCTTCACATCATTTTATTAAATTCATTCCGAAAATGCCCTTTCACTCATTTATATTTTTTCAGTTTACACTCTGCATTTTTTATGTAATTATAAACATTTTTTTTTCTTATTTATAACATTTTTCTGAAAATTACGATTTTTTTTCTTGTTTTTGTTAAATAATTCAGCATATTTCAAAAATACGGTATACTATAGTGTACTATGTTATACTATGGTGTACTATCGTTTTTACACTATTATTAAAAAAATAAAAATTCTACAATATTATTAAAAATTACAAAACAAAACTTGTTTTTTCGTTTTTGTTAATATTTCGTTTTTTGTTTTAATATTTTATTCAGCAGATTTCGTTTTCATAAGGAGCAGATTTCGTTTTTCGTTTTAATATTTTATTTGTTGTAATACTATAGTAGATTATGGTATACTACGGTGCACTATGGTCTACTACGGTATACTGCCAAACCCTAGCCGCCAACAACACACAACCCTCGCCAACCCTAGCTGTCAATGTCAAACCCTAGCAGCCAACATCTGCAGCCGTCGCAACCGTAACCTGCCAACTTTGGGAAAACCTAGATTTATGATTTTGAACCCAAAGCAAGCAAAATCTCTTGAAGATCAAGATCAAATCTCCACCATAACCACATCCCCGCCGCCGCCCACAACACCTCGCCGCCATCTCAACCACCACAACTCGCCACCACCGCCTCCTCCACCACAGCCCCCGCCGCCGCCCACAACACCTCGCCCCCATCTCAACCACCACAGCCCGTCGCCACCGCCTCCTCCACCCCAGCCCCCACCGCCGCCCACAACACCTCGCCGCCATCTCAACCACCACTGTCCGCCGCCGCCGCCTCCTCCACCTCCACCACAACCCCCGCAGTCGCC
>NW_012194849.1:294629-309103 GCF_000504015.1 Erythranthe guttata
TATATATATATATATATATATATATATATATATATATATATATATATATATATATATATATATATATATATTATTGTTTTAGAAATTATGAGTGATAGATTGGTCTTTTAGAAATTAGGGATTTGAATTTGAACTTTGTTGACGTTATTTTAAGAGCAACAGTGACTTTTTTTCTATTTTAATGCAATTTGAAATTTGAAACTTGATTTGACTTTAAAATATTAAATTTTAAATGTTTATAGTATTTATGTATGTAAATATATATATTTTATTATTTTTAAAATACCATACGATACGATATACGGAGAAAAACGCTAGGCCGATATTTTCTGATTCGATAACCATGCATTTTACATTGACGAGGGAACACAGCCAATCGAAATGCACTAGGTAAATCGATATTAATTTGTTGCTCCGCGCGATGAACATTTTTTCTAGTGTATATAATAAAATAAAATAAAATAAAAGTCACAATTTGAATTATTTTATAATCAATTATACTTATAAAAAATAATCAATTATATTTATTGAAAAAATAATAATGGTTTATGACAAAATAGGGTTTAACCTGTGACTGTGCAAGTAGTTTAAATTTTCAATTGTACCGTAATTGTAATTTTAATTTTGAAAAAAAAAATATATATATATATATAGATTTTGAATCTAATGAGTTCGAAGCTACCAATAAATATAGATCCATAAAATATGGTTATTAAAACATAGCTTCGAGCCTTCGACTGCAAAATCCCCACGTTTAAAAAACTTTTTAATTTCTCTTTTCTTTCCCACTAAGGCTTCTGATTGGACTGCACTTTTACAGAAAATAATAATAAATAAATTTGATCCAAAATATATATAATAATTACCACTAAGGTACGGATTAACGATACCATTAATCATTAATATAACATAACAATTAAACTTAATTATCTCAAGTGGTATTTGGTATATATCTTCAAACTGTTTTTTTTTTTTTTTTTTACCACTGAATGTTGGAATTTTCATAACATAAAAATGAATTTATAAATATTATTATATTGTACTAAAGTTTAGTTAAATATGGTCCTATGATAAATGTACTCCACATAGTAAGTTGAAGCATTATTTAAAGGCTTGAGGTGGATTTTCACATGGGTTAGATTTTTTTAATTGGGCATTTTATGCGAATCTTCTTAGAATCTCTTTTTTCTAATTTTTTATTTTTTTAAATTGGTAATTCGTATATATTCTCCCACCAAATATAAATATATATATATAACGGTTTATTTAATTAATTGGATTTAACTTTTTAGCCTTTCCTTTGTTAGACTTAGATCCATGACCAATGAAGAGAGACCAAATCATCCTACACAGATTTATCAGATCTGTCCGGATGCTGATTAGCATTTTTGGTTCATTCGTTTAATCAATTTTTCTTTTATTATTTATTCCATTTTAGGAATCTTATTTATTAAATTAATTAATTTGTGTTAATGGGCCATAACCCACGTAGCCCCCAAATGGCCTGGACTCTAATTAACACTCCTGGCCCAAGTTTGTAAGCCCACCTAAATACCAATTAATAAATAAAATTAATTTTTTATTCAACTATAATATAAAATAAGTAATGAAATTGATATTTTAAATGTAATTTCAGAATATTGAATTTCGGAATCTGAAATTTGGAAATCAAAATCGGAATTGTGAATTGGTTTATAATTTCAACCCAGTGTGAGATTGCTGAAAGTAAGGCACCTGGCAATGCAGTGGCACCCACCCCTGAATTTGCCTTCAAGCACTTTTAGTGAAAACGACGTCGTAGCACTACAAACTGCATTCTTTGGAGTTGCAGAAAATTGTGGGGAAAATGATGGGTTTGATCAGAAGGATATAAACTTAGTAGTAAGACTCAGTTTTGTACTTGTTGAGCTTTTTCAGAGCAAAAAAATGATGGGTTTCTTCATATGGCTGATTGTTGATCTTCTTATTATTGATGTTGGGCAAGTTCATTCAGCTTCCATAACTCAATTATCAGAAGCTAACTCCTATGTTTCAGTGATGGGGGACCCTGGAATGAAGAACCCTAATTCAAGATTTGCATTTGAATCCTGGAATTTCTGCAATGAAGTTGGAATTCACGCCCCAAACATGGCCAGTCCAAGAATTGCTGATTGTACTGATCTTTTCTGCCCCAAATCAAAAGGTCTACTATAAAAAAAATAAAAAATCCCTTCTTTAGTGTGTGTGTGTGTGTGTGTGTGTACACGTGTGCAATTTAGTGAAGGAATAGAAGAAAACAATATGGTAATAGTGGAGTAATTAGTTTTATATGCAATATAATGATAATGCTGATCAATGATCATTAAGAAAGAACCCTGCTTTAGTTGGAGCTGAATTTAGGACTAAGCTATTATTAGAGTAAGTAAATTAATGCTAATCGAGTTGAGTTTGCTTTAGAGTAATTAGTCGTTCGAATTGGTAAATGTTTTGAAGCCATATCATCGCTCTATTGTGCACTATGTGCTTAATTCTATATTCGTCGAATATTCGAGTACCAAAGACTAGTATTCCTACGAATAGCAGTCGTGAATCTGGCTGTTATCGATCTACATATAAGTATCGGATTTAAGGACATTGTCTAAACAAGTGATTATTATTTGATTCTTAGATGATAAGAGAAGCAAGTGTGAAGTACACCAAAGAGTGAACGAATCGGACAACAGATTAAGAGCCGGTGACAAATTCCCGATCAGCGAGTTTAAATCGTACACAGATCCTGATATTTACGCTGTGGAGAAGGAAAAATATCTTGGTTCTCTTTGCCAGGTGTCCGATTCCGACGAGCCTTGGTATTTTTGGATGATAATGCTGAAAAATGGGAATTTCGACAAGAACACTACACTTTGTACTGAAAATGGGAGGAAAGTTGCTAAAATAGAGACGAGCAGAAGTTTCCCTTGTTTCGGTGAAGGGTGTATGAACCATCCAATCGTGTACCGTAATCAGTCCGAAATGGTTTCGTTCGGTGGCGGTAAAAATAATGTGTCTCTTGTTGGAGGGTTTTACGGTACGTATGATCTTGATGCTAATTTGAGTGGTGGTGTAGGAAATAACTCGTTTTTCACAGTTTCGTGGGAGAAGAATTTAAGCACGAATAGTTGGATTTTGTCGCAGAAATTGACGACTTCGTTAAAGTACCCGTGGCTTATGTTGTATTTAAGGTCGGATGCAGTAACCGGGTTTAATGGAGGATATCATTACAACGGGCGTGGCATTATGAAAAAGGTATGTGAAAAGTAGTTTCTGCTTTTATTTTAAGGTCTTGTTTGGTTCCTAAGATGAGATTAGCTAAAATCGGATGACAATCGGCACTTTCAATAGAATTCTAATTTCTTTGGAAGTGCAAAACTCATTCCAATTTTGTTCCAAGAAAAATGGGAAAATCGGAAATTGGAATGGTGAAGCTTGTTCCCAAACCGGAAATTTTTCGGATCCGAATCGATGAAATCGAATATTCCAATTTTTTTATGGCCTAAAATACAAAATACATAATAATATTGATATTATAAATGTAATTTTGTTTGGGGGGGGGGGGGGGGGGGGTGTTTAAAAATTAGAATCGAATCGAAAATCATAATCTAATTTATTTCAATTCCGTTAAAAAATTGAAAAAAAATCGGAAACTAGACTTTTCGGAATTTGAATAAAAAATGTTATTCCAAAATCGGAAATTTTCGGATCAAAATCGGCGCAATTCGGAAATTCAGTTCAAATTTCCACCCCTAATTGTGGGAGATCCCCAATTCAGTTGTACCTCCGAAACATTATTGGACTAACCAAACATCCAATAAAGTCCAATTATTTAATCAATCATTGCTAATCTTACCAACCAAATAAACCCTTATAAATTTTCCCACGCTCTTTACTTTGCATGGATTTCTTGAAATCCAATTGTTAACAATATTTATACAGTTGCCAGAGTCTCCAAACTTCAAGGTCAGATTGAGTCTACATATTAAACAAGGTGGAGGTCCAAACAGCCAATTCTACCTCATCGACATCGGAAGCTGTTGGAAGAACAACGGACAGCCCTGTGACGGAGACACTGTGACAGACGTAACTCGTTACAGCGAGATGATTATAAATCCATCAACCACAAATTGGTGCAGCCCAAATAAACTCGAGTCTTGCCCACCTCACCACATAACTATCAATGGAGAGAAAATACATAGAAACGATACCTCTCGATTTCCATACTCCGCTTACCATCTCTACTGCGCACCTGGAAACGCGGACTACTTGGAAAAACCGTACGATATTTGCGACCCGTATAGCAACCCACAGGCACAGGAACTCGTGCAGATTCTCCCCCATCCTGAGTGGGCCCCGCATGGCTACCCCAAAAGAAAAGGTGATGGATGGATTGGCGATCCAAGAACTTGGGAACTCGACACTGGAGCCTTGTCTAATCGGTTATATTTCTATCAGGTAATTTTCATCGGTTTCAGTTACGGAGCCAACTTACAGCTATGGGGGCCATCGCCCCCCCCCCCCCAAGCCCGCCTCCAAAAATCTTGTATTTCCATATACATACTTATTATGTTTCGTGTTTTTCATTGGTTTTATGTTTTATATAAAATATTAGAAATTTGTGAAACGTAAGGGGGGGCTATGGCCCCCTTGGCTCTATGCTGGCTTCTCCACCGGTTATTTATAGTATTTTTTCCATCATCACTCTTATGCAGGATCCGGGAACAAAGCCAGCAAAACGGGTATGGACTTCGATCAATGTGGGTACCGAAATATACATTAGCCCGTCTGGTGTTACTGCCGAGTGACCGTCAGCGACTTTGATGTCTTAGTTCCTAAAGTTACAGAAGATGATAATACCTATGCAGAAATATAATGTCCCAAAGTTCATTTGTTGACATGAAAATAGCCGATAATTAAATTACAATAGCGTAATCGAACAATTATAATTTGAATATAAATCTTCTCTTCATTCGAAAAATCATGACCAAAAGTAGAGGCCCTATCTATAGGTTGGGGACCTTCCTTTCATCAAGAAATGGATAGTCAGTATAGCCAATAACAGGATCTGCAACATAAAATGTTGCCCTATGATATGGATTAAGCGGAGCATTAATCTCGAATCTCTTCGGTAAATCGGGATTAGCCAAGAAATAACGACCGTAAGCGATGAGATCAGCCCTATTTTCCTCCACGGCTTTATTACCTTCTTCCCTGTCATAACCACCACCAACGATAAAAGTACCTTTAAAAGCCTTTCTCATCGGTACAAGACTGTGCAGACACTCCGTTTTTGTTGTTATCTTGGTGGCAGTTGTCATCCTAGGTTCAACCATGTGGCAATAAAGAAGCTCGTATTTGTTCAAAGCCTCCGCCATGTAAAGGCCGAGTGCTTTTGGATTTGAGTCTGCACATTCCGCAAAATTTGCAAATGGGGAGAGCCTTATTCCGACTCTGTAAGCTCCGATTTCGTTGGTCACAGCTTCGGTTATTTCTAGGGCAAAACGGCAACGGTTCTCGAGGGACCCACCGTATTGATCCGTTCGATCGTTGACTTGGTCTTTGAAGAACTGGTCTATGAGATAACCATGTGCACCGTGGATTTCAACCCCATCGAAACCTGTGATTTACGTTTATTTGTATTTCAGAAACACGAGTTTTTTTTACCAATTCAATATAAAATAGGGATGCTAAATGCAATAAACTTGGTATAAGAAATATCCTACCAGCTTCTATAGCATTTCTTGCAGCAAGTTTGAAATCATTGACAATAAGTGGAATTTTGTCGGTTTCAAGCCTTCGTGGAGGAGAAAATTGTGCAACATCTACACCGTTAGCGCGAACTTGTGGAGCGATTCCTTTATCTGTACATGATAACGGAGCCTGCCCATTTGGCTGGAACCCTGAAAAATGAAGCTTAATCAGTAATCAAGCACACGAACCTTGTTTAAAACGTGGGTCGAATAATCGACAGGATAATCATTACAGTAAAGATCATCGATTATCGAACGGTGAAAAAAACAGAGTAATCTTGAAAACAGAGTAATGAAACTACCTGTGTTTGAAACCCTGCCGACGTGCCAAATCTGGCAAAAGAATATTCCACCTTTGGCATGAACTGCATCTACGATGGGTTTCCACGCCTCGACTTGTTCCTTTGTCCATATTCCTGGAGTATGTGGGTACCTTCGGTACGAGAAAAAAAAAACGTTACTTTAATGAAACATGAAATACGATATTACATGTATACGTTGTTAAGTTCTTTTTACCCTTGTGCAGTGTCGGAAACTCCGGTGGCTTCGGACAAGAGAAAACCGCCTTTCGTTGCCCTCTGCGAGTAGTACAGTATAGCATGTGGCTGAGGAACGTTGTTATACGATCTTTGCCTAGTCAGCGGTGCCAATACAATTCTGTGAAATCATAAATGTAATTAACTCGGGAAATTACGATTTACAGATTCTAAGTACGAATAACTAACACGATATCTATTGCGCCTATTGTCGTTTTTAGAGCCCAAACCAAAACCGAAAACTGCTATCAATCAAAGGCCATTCGCACGAAAACTGTAGCGACTTTGAAACGAAGAAACGAGATAGTATACATGTATGTTTTCCGTCAAGAAAGTGATCGAAACTTGCAGAAGAAGCTAGATTAAACAGTTTCACACTGATGGGAATGTAAACTAAGAACAGATGCTAATTATCATGAGTATAATTAACTAAATATCTGTCTGAACTCTGAACTGAAAATCAAATTCACATATTTTTTATCTGCTAATTATAAAAAAAAATAAAAAAATCAAACTAATTAAGCACCGACTAGAAACAATAATCACAGACAAAACTAAACATGATGACAAAATACATAAGATGTAACAAATTGCCTGCCTTTCAGACTAAGAATCCCAATTGAGGGTTTCCCGTAACAAAAACTTAATCTACATTTCGAAATCCTCGGTGAGTTAAAAGTTAAAAGATTAAAAAGGGTGGGATTGTATTGTACCTATGAGAAAGCTGGAAATTTCCCATTTTGTAGGGTGTGAGAAGAGGAATTTGCTGCTTCTCTTGCTCCTTCTCGCCATTGATTTCCATGTTTTATCTTTACTTAGAAGAGAAGGGCAAATATTATTGTGAATGATTTGATGCTCTCACACTTCACCCGCATTTATAGAGGGCAGCTATATGGAATTATTATTATGCACTTATTTTGTTGACCCAAAAAAGTAGGAAAGCCAAATAAAAATTTGATCTTGATTACATCATGCATGACGAAATATATATGTTGTAAAATGTAAAGTGAACCAAGAAAAGATGTACTTGCCAATTTCGACATAATATTTGAATAAAAGATTAAACTCTTCAATTATAAAAAAAAAAAAAAAAAAAAAAAAATTCCAACAAATTTTGTGCATCGATGTGTTTAGTTTTCCAAATATTGTTATTCGAAATAATTTGGTATATGTTCACAATTTTCATATATGTGTTTCTTAATTTAAAATTAATTATAAAAAGTTATTTTAAAATCAACTATGGAATAAGATCTAAAATGGTTCATAAATTCCAAAACATTTAGATAAATTCATCCTACTCACGGCACCTTTAATGGAGTAGCATCACACATAAGCGAATTCCAATTCAACACTTAAAATAAAAAACGTTTAAAACTCAAATATACCATTACAGTGAGATAGCAAAGTCTAAGTAAAGCCAAAATAAAATTATAAAAATTAAAAAGAAAAGAAAAAAAAAAAACAAGCTACAAAACTGAGTCCAGAAAACATAGAACTTTTGTGCTGAATCAAAGCAAAAAAGATAATTTAGAGTTTAGGAAAGACAAAATGAAGATAGGCTGCTGACAAAAATACAACACAGATTGAAGAATACGCGCATCTTCTTCACTTGAAGCACTTAGCATCCAACAAACCCTCTCCCTCAAAAGGCTCGGCATCTTCAATCATCTGGCTGGCACGCTCCTTCTGAGCTTCGTCATTGATATCCACCTTCGTCCAATGGTAGAGCTCCATGTCGTAACACTCGTCCATTACAAACTGAGGAATTTCAGTCCCACGGAATAGCCACAAACCCTTCACCTTAAACGGAGCTTCGGTTCCAATAACCAACATCTTTCCGAATGCATACTTACGGGCCAAATCCATTCTCTGCAGGAATCCACCGACCTTGTTCAAAGTGACAAACGAGACAGTGTTCTCATCATTGTACTTGTACTCGCAGAACCACAGGGAATATCCTTCAGGATCATACATATCCCAAAACCCTACACACATCAACAACAAAAAAAGGGATAAATAATCAGGCAACTTGTTTTCATGTTCAAAGATCTTTAGTTAATTGTTTTTTGAATCTTGAAAGTACCTTTAACGGCAACTTCACGGAAGTTGGTCTTAGTGTTGGAGTACAGCCTCTTCCAGTCATCTAGAACCATCTTGCTTGGCGGCAGTAGATCCAAAGCATTCTTTGCCTTGGGTTTAGGTGCTTCTTCTTCCTCAGCCTCTACTTCCTTGGGCTTAGGTTCTTCTTTCTTAGCCACCTTCTTGGGTTCCTCCTTCGCCTTGGGTTTTGCAGCCTCTTTTGGTGCAGGTTTCTTGGATGCAACAGGTGGGACAGATTCCGCTTGTTTAACATCACCCCATACCTTCTTGAAGTTGGGCTGGTTAATCAGGGTCCAGAAATACCTCTCCACATGTGGGAACTCCGATGTGAAGGTCTTGGTCATGACTCCCTGAAATCCAATAGCCAGGTTACATGTCATAACAATGTCGGCAATTGTTACAGCATGTCCAACCAAGTAGGTGTTGGATGCAAGATGGGTGTTCAACGCCCCTAGAGCTCTCTTCAGTGATGCAATTGCAGCCTCCTCAGCCTGTACACAAGTGACAAGTGATTTTAAGTAATAATGAAGATTTTCAGAGAGTTAGTGAACTACGATAAAAAAGGATAAAGTTTAGAAATCACTATAACAATGGCATACCGGAGGAAGATACAATCGGTACCCAAGTCGGGGGTACAGCCAGCCTGCTATGCTTGCATCAATCTCAGTGGCAGAAAAATCCATCCACTGCTCGATTTGGCCCTATTTAAAGCAATATAACAAAACAAGATAAGTGGATAAGAGTATGAACTAGAAATTATGAAGACTTAATTCATGAATGAGAGTACTTACGTAATCAATCAAGGACGAGCCATATAGGGAGCTATCAGCGCTCGATCGGACCACTGCATAAAAATAAGAAAATGAGGAAAACGTCTAAGCAAATTAAACTATAGCATCAACACAAAATTGACCAGAAGACATTTTACCGTAGCGAGCAATAGCATTGCTCTCAAAGATGGCACCTTCGGGAGTTTCCAGAACAGGAATCTACAAAATGGAAAATCTAAACTTAGGATAACAGCAAATATTTGCCGAATAAAAAAGAAGCAAAAATCAAAATCAAAATCATATACCTTCCCCAAGGGATTCATCTTGATAAATTCTGGGGTCTTGTTGCTTACACCCATCTGAAATTCCTTTACCATCTCAATCTTAACACCACAGTATTCTGCGGCAATAAGTACCTTGAATGCATTTTTGTTTGGGGAGGAGTGCAAAACCTGAATAAATTACCAAAAAAGGCTCAACAACACAGATCAACCATAAAAGAAGGGAACAGAAGTTACTTTTGGATATGATCATGCAGAGTATTCCAAAATGTAACAGGGGCAACAAGAAAAGTGGAATGCAGAAAATCACAATTTCCGATAAATAACCAATACAGCGGAACTAACATCCGATTCGACATTAATCCTATATCCTCAATTACAAAAAAACTAAATCTTTAAATACAGCAAAGATGCAAAGATCGGTGATTCTGTACAATAAACCCAAGAAAGAACGAATGTCCGATTGTAAAATTATACAATTAGCAAATTAAGTTCTATTTTAGATTCAAAAATGAAGAACAGATCTGCAGCAATCAATAGGAAGATACAAAACGAAAGGTACACTCACCAGAGCCATGGCTTCAGAAGATCGAATTTTCCACTCTAAATTCACAGAAATCTGAAAAATCCAAAAATAACGGAAAAAATGTTCGCAAATGATCAGAAAATTAGCGAAATTGCATTTCGTGAATGCGGAAAATGCCCTAAAATTGAAAATAAATAGAAGAAAACAACAGATCGAAGGGTTTAGAGAGAAGAAAAGGGGTTTTACCTATAGAGTGAAAGAAGCCGTGAGCTGCAGAGAGGCCGAGTGAGAAAGAAGTGATGCGTATATGAGAGAGAAGAAGTCTAGGGTTTGTTGTGGTGTGGATTTATAGTTTGTTTTGTGTGATGGTTGCTCAAGGGTACCCGGTTTATATAGAGGAATATGCCGAGTTGAGTTTGTTCACGTGCTGAGGGTGAAGGGCAATTTGGGCCTATGGGCTCTGACTAGGCATTACTAATTTTCGGCTTAATTCTACTATGCACCCATACATTTTGCTTTTCAGCACTTCCACCCTCCAAAAAGTTTTAATGGCACTTTGCTCCCTCAAAAGTTTCTTTTAGCAGTTTGAACCCTCAAATACAATAAATCATCTACAAACCACCCTGATTATGTTTTTAAAAGCTAATGACTATAACTTCATCTTTGTAGTAATATTTTCTCGGATGCAAATTGTAAAATCAATTTTTTTATATTTCTCAATAACCCAAACGAATTTCGAAACTATAAAGTTCAAAAATTATTCATCATATTTTTAAAATTTATATTTTCTCACAAAAAAATATCGCATATTTTATTTTCATCAAATTTATTCGATAGTACATCTGTTACTTGAATTATTAAAATAAATTGATATTTTTAAAAAAATGAGAAACTATATATTTTTCAAAAAAATTGTGAGAAAAATGATTTAGAGTGCAAAAAATAAAAAGAAATATATATATATATATATATATATATATATATATATATATATATATATATATATATATATATATATATATATATGAAAGGAAACACTAGTGAAAATGTAGAAATAAACGGTCTATAAGATGATACACCTGGTAGAAAGCATCGGGTAATTTGCACCATAGATTTATACAAATAATTACTCACTAAACACACATACATATGAGTTCACTCAGTGTATTTTATCGGGCATAAGATCTACAAAACTCAAATACCCCGATTGCATTTTTTTTCCCGTTACATTTTAAAATATCAATATGGTGTATTTAATTACACACCCCCATTAGGTATTAAAAAATCAATTTATGGTGCTCTATATGAATATTTTTTGTATTTCGAATGTGCAAAGTAGTATTAAATTTTTATGTGGGTGCAAAGTGCCAACATACTATATTTTAAGGGTGGAAAGTGAAAATTAACCAGTGGAAAAATAGAAAAGATAAATAAAAATAAAAAAAAGGATCTTGAGAAATTAAAGTCGTTGAAAGATCATCTTCTATTCTTCAAACTCCTTGAAAACTGCAGCCCGACAACGAGTAAAAACCCACAGATCTTGCTACTGCAGTTCTGGTAATAAAAGCCCAGAAGAAGTAGAAGAGAGAAAAATAATATAAGCTGCGAAAAAGATGAGTAAAATCACAAGTCTCAGCTGTATCCGCTTCTTCACATGCCTTTTCTCTTCATTCTCCCTTCTCTTAATTACAGGTATGCCCTTCAACTCCCTGTGTGTGTGTGTGTGTGTGTTCTTGAAAAATGAAAAGAAGAATTGATGGATAAAAAATGTTTCTTTACATTTGAACATGGATTTTAAGGTTGAATTGTTGAGCCCTTTTGTGGGTTTTGCTTTTATGCATCTCTAAAAGTGAAATTTCTTCTGAGTAGCTAAAGTATTTGGTGACTGAATTGATTTTAATTTATGATTAAAAAAAAGGGGGAAATTTGGATCTTTCTTGGCATGATTGCTGTTAAAATTACTGTAATCCATGTTGTTAGGCAAATCTTGATTCTTAATCTTGTGTTAAGATAACTAACTACTTGGGAGATTGAGCAATAGAGCAAAAGCTTTGAGCTTTAGTTGTGGGATGTGAATTAACCTAAGTAAAAATTGAATCTTTCATTTTCCTAACAAGATTTCGATAAGCTCATGAATTATAGGTGAAATCGAGCATTTCGTTGACAAAAAAATCCTAAATCTTTTATTGCCTTTAGTACACGTTTGAGGCAATTGTTGAATGTTAATTGTCGATCTGTGTAGGATTAGCGGACACCTCATCGACATCGAACAATGAGAAAGGTAGTACGAAATCATCCGAAGGAAGTGGTTCCACTTGGCTGAAATTCATCATAATATTCTTTGGGCTTTTGGCAGTCGGGGCATTTTCGGTATTCTTGTTTAAGCTGTGGCAAAGAAAGAAAAGAGAGGAGCAGCACGCGCGTCTTTTGAAGCTGTTTGAACAAGACGATGAACTCGAGGTCGAACTTGGTATTCGGGATTAGAAGATAAGTGTGCTTTGCCACTATTACTTAACACTCCGTAATTGCTTGATTCGGGATTCGTGTCTTGTTTGTATTGAGGTTGTTTGCAAAGAATTACCTTGTTTTTATCGTCTTTCGTTTCGATACGTATGCAGTAGCGATTTGTCAGCCACCGTTCGGATTGAACTGTTAAAAAAATTGTGTTATTTTGAATTGCTAAAGATTCTCATATGATCCATTTTTAGGGGTAGTATGCTAAAAAAAGTTGAATTATAGATGGTTTTTGCTAATAAAATAACATGAGGACTGTTTAATAATTAGAGTAAATATAGGGGTGCGGAATGCAATAAAGGCTAATTCACATATGGGGGCCCAATTTAGAGTCCGGGCCACATCATATGAATCATCTATGCACACTATTTCCTTAATTTGGGCCCGATCCACAAGTTTTATCATACTACTCCAAAATGGGTCGGATCTTTTATTGGGGGAATCAAGCCCATATTTAAAAAACACTTTTTCACCTCATTATTTTTACCTGCGGTAAAAATACTTCGGTATCTTCTAATTAATTACAGCTGTCATTTGTATAAAGATTAATTTAACACGGCATGGTTGTTGCCTGTTGGCATAGAAAATAAAATAATAATAATAATAATAATAAATTAATAAAAATAATGAAGAGTGGTTTCGTCAAATATTCGATTGAAAAATTCAGAGTCACATGTAATTAAAGTTGAAGGCGATGTGGAAAGCGATATATTGGAAAATTGAATAACATGAGTCCACGATTGGACCACATTCCACATTCTTTCCTTTTTAGGTAATTCATTTTCCAATTATTATAAAACAAGGGTCTTTTTGTAAATTAACTTTTATTTTTATTTTTATTTTTATTATTATTATTATTATGTTAATCCAAAGATTAGTGGCTTTTCTCACTGAATTTTTGGATAATAATAATAATAATAATATCTTTTTATTGTAAGTGCTTAAATTGATAAGACAACATCATGCTTAATCATTGTTATTTTTCTGTTTCTGATTTGTTAATTTTGTGAATTTAAGTGCATAGCTTGTCTTAAACATCACAACAAATTTATGTCCAGCTTTGGACTTTGATTTTTTTTTTTTAATCTCACTCTTAATTTATATATAAATTGATTTTTGTTAATGAGGAATCAGCATGGAATTAGTAGTACAAGTTGATATGTTTACGCAACTCAAATGAAAGAATAATGCAATTAGAAATCTTTTAATTAATTAGGTCCCATTGCAATTACTGTTGAGCTTCCTTTCTTTCCCATTTTTACATAAAACGTCTCTCTCATCTTCTAAACTTAATTTTACTTTATTACTCTAAATTGTTAATTAATCTTGTTCATGAATGAACCAATGAACCTAATTAATAATACACACAAATCTATGTCTATTATATAAACAAGTTTATATACTCTTCCATATTAATTATCAGATGTGTCAGCTAATTTCTAAAGATTATGAACTTCTATTTCTTTTTACGTTTTAAAGCTCACGTATCGTGAGCTTATTTTTATTTAAAATTATAATCATATAAATTATATATAATAATAATAATATTAAAAAAACAGCTTGTAAAAGTTTAATCAAACTCGAGCTTTTGAGGCGTCCAAACTAAATAAGTTGAGCTCGGTTCGAGTTCGACTAAGTTACACTACTCTTATGTAAGCTGCTGTGGCAAGAACTCTTGAACCTCCAAGACAATGTACTTATTATCAACGAGTTCCGTTCGATTTTTTTTTTCGAGTCACGGTTTCATCGGCTTCAAGTTCACAAAAAAATATATTACCTTTAAGTATGTGTTCCAAAAACAAATGAGATGCAATATTAATAAAAAGGGAACAATTTTAATTTGCAAAGTTGATATGCATTTTAATTGAAATAGATAAGTCCCAGTTAGTTTCAACAATGATGAAAATTAACCAGTTATATATGTATGCACCAAATACTAGTAGTATATACATGGAGAAAAGGTAAAATTTTGGATAAAATTAATT
>NW_012194849.1:310168-321809 GCF_000504015.1 Erythranthe guttata
AAAAGGTCTTGGCCCATTGATTAATGTTTCATCTTAATGGGATCTTGCCATATAATTTATATATGAATATATTATGGTTTTGATTTCAGATCCAAACTCAAAAACAACTTTGTATTTATTTATTTATTTGGTCGAAAATGGTATTTTAGTTATATTTTTATTGACGTCATCATCCATTTGCATGTGTAAATTAAATTTTATTATTTTGCATATATAATTAAAAAAATATATATAATATAATAATAACAAGCAAATTTATCTCAGAAATAGTTTTTAGAGATCGATCATAGGAGTGTATTTGTTAACAAGAATTTTTTTTTTTTAATAAATCTGTAATTAATTACATAGAAAGAAAAAAATTAATAATATTAATTAATTTAATTAATTTGGTGAAATGAATAAAAAAATGAGGAAGGGCATTAAAAAAAGGGGTAAGGGGATTGCAGTTTAGGGCAAATTTCCTACAGCAGAGCTGATAATAATTAGCAACCCACAACTTCACGCTTGCTTCATATCTGGAAAACATGTCATTTTCTTCGCCAGCTCTCCTTTTCCTCTCTCTCTCTCTCTCTCTCTCTCTCTCTCTCTCTCTCTCTCTCTCTCTCTCTCTCTCTCTCTCTCTCTCTCTCTCTCTCTCTCTCTCTCTCTCTCTCTCTCTCTCTCTCTCTCTCTCTCTCTCTCTCTCTCTCTCTCTCTCTCTCTCTCTCTCTCTCTCTCTCTCTCTCTCTCTCTCTCACACACACACACACACACACACACACACAGACACACAGTCACAGAAAATAGATACACACACGTATATGCTAACCTATGAGCACGCAGCTACAGGCATATATACATACAAACAAAGAAAGGAGCTATATATATATTTATATATTATATGATTAATTAAAGATTGAAGAGGGAGGCTGAGAGTTAAAGAAGGGCAAAGGTGGATTGTTTGGAATTCGTGTAAGAAGCTTAGCTTTGGGGGAAATTAAATAATAAATAAAGAATTCCTTCTCTCGCCGGAAAATAGCAATATTTTCCGAAGAAGCCAGGTTTGTGTGTCATTTTACACAGATGACGATCATATATCTTACCGGAAATATATCAATACTTACACACATACATATATAC
This sequence comes from Erythranthe guttata, assembly GCF_000504015.1. The sequence goes on from NW_012194849.1 coordinate 311,288, forward strand.
ATAAATATGCTATCTTCCCTTTACATCATGTTTATTTATTTCTCTCCATGCATTTGGGCACAGTTCCATATGTTTTCTTCAGCTAATTAAATTAGTGTGTGTGTGTGTTTGTGTGTGTGTGTTTGTGTGAGTCTTGGAGTGGATGATATAGATCTGCTCCTACACTTCACAAAAACAATATTTTCTTGCATTAATTATTAGTCCCTTGTTTAATTTCCCCCTTTTATTTCATGTTTTTCTCTCTCTTGCAAGAGTCAAATCCTGGGAAGAAACCCTTGAAAGTTCTTACATGTTCAAGAAAATCCATAAACCTACCAGCTTGATGGGGTTTCTTGCATCTTTTTGTGTTCTTGTTTACCACTTTTTCAGCTTCAAAGATCCAAAGTTAGAGTCTTTTCTCCAATTTTATTTTTCAAAATTAGTCTTCTTTCCAGTAATCAAATTAAAACACAGAAATCTAACAACTTTCTAAAGAGAATTTTACAAAAGTTTGAATCTTTTAGGTTAGTCTTGTACAAGTTTTTGTCTTTCCAGTGATTAAGGAAAAATGAAAAAAATTAATCTTGCATATGCTAAAGAGTTACAATCTCTTTGATTAAAAGATCACAAGATCTAGTAAAAATCAGTTTTATAAATACTTCCAAAAAAATTTGATTTTTTTTCCGATGATTAGGGTTCCGAAATGGGAAGGGGAAAGATCGAAATCAAGAGGATCGAAAACAACACGAATCGACAGGTTACATTCTGCAAGCGAAGAAATGGGCTGTTGAAGAAAGCTTACGAACTCTCGGTTCTTTGCGATGCAGAAGTTGCACTCATCGTTTTCTCCAGCCGTGGCCGTGTCTACGAGTATGCCAACAATAAGTAAGCCAATTTAATCCCACTTCTTGAATTTTAATTTAATTCCTAATTTCTAATTGATAGATCTCAAATTAGTTTATTTATGAATTAAACATTCCATGCATCATCTTGTTTAGTGTTTTTGTTAAACTTAATGCTGTTGTCAAGTATAACTGTCATCATATTTTTCTGCAATAAAAAGATCATATTTTTCTGCAATAAAAAGATCATATTTTTATGCAATAAAAAGATCATATTTTTATGCAATAAAAAGAACCATTCTTGGAGATTATTATATATCTATATAATAAAAAAAATAAAATAAAAATTATAATGGGATTCATCATATATACAGCATAGAAAAGCATATGCTGCCAAATCACAGACATCATAATTCGAAAGAAATTATTGAAAATATCAGCATATCTGAATCTTTCACAAATATGTTGTTTCAAAGTTGCAGTTCACTTTGATGTTTAGGTTTCCAATAGTTTCCAATTGCAGCATTAATTAAAAAGCTCACCATTTTTTTTGTTCATTTGTTTTTCAAACTGAAAGTCTGTCCGAGCATTCATTCATATGTACTGTATTGTCTCAGGTTTTTTGTCTCTCCACTTTTTTGATGTGTTAGAATACAAACAAGGACAAAAAAATTATTTCTTTCACAAAGAAAGGAGAGAGAACTAGAGTTCATCATAGTTATTTCTAGGGTTTTATGATCTTTTCATAGTGTAATATAGAATAATAGTACTAATTTGACATCATCTGTTGATTTTATATCTATGAATTTTGAATTTGTTTTGAGTGGGTTCATTTTACAATAAACAGTAAATTAATCTTAATTTTTTTCAGATAATATTGTTAAAGATTTCAAGTAATTGTTATATTTGAGTGAATTTATTTATAATTGTGTTTTTTGGTGTGATAAAATAAATCCTATAAAAAATGTGGGTGGAAAGAAATGAATATATTATTCTTCAGGAAATTAAAGGCACACTAATGAAGGAGGTTGGATTTGCAGTAATATAGAAATGAAAATGTCAATTCATTTTTCATTTGCTTATCACCAAATAAGAATTCCACTACGGAACATTAATCCTTATTGTCATCATATACATGTGTACTGTAGTCTGTAGTATAACTCTCTCTCTCTCTCTCTCTCTCTCTCTCTCTCTCTCTCTCTCTCTCTCTCTCTCTCTCTCTCTCTCTCTCTCTATATCATGGTCAGAACTCAGAATAACTTACATCAGCTGCAACTATTCATCTCACATATTTAATTTCTATTTCTAGCTTTCAAGATTTCATACATATAAATAGACCAGAATACCCTTCCCTTAAAATAATTCAAATTTCATGAAAATGGTATTTTTTTAATATATTTTTTAAATTCATGTTGATGCATAATGAAACTTGATTGTACTATTAGGGACAAGATCAAGATGTACCACTGTCTATATATGCTGCACAGTCTGTACTATCATTTCTGTTATATAGTATATATATAAATCATACATGTATAATTGTGTGTCAATTTTGGTTATATATTCTTGATAAAAAATGAATATTGAAATTTTAATATGAAAATGTGTTAGCAGACAAGTATTATAATTAATGTATATATTTATGTTGAGTATAATTGAGATAATATGTGTTAAATACATGTGCAGCATTAGATCAACTATAGATAGGTACAAGAAATCATCTGCCGATAGTTCGACCGGTTTCACCACTCAAGAGATCAACGCTCAAGTAAGTCGATTTTTCGTTTCGTAACATAATACATGCACAATGCACACACATATGTAACACTTGATATAATATTCATTCTTTTTTTTTTTGCCTTTTTGGGATTCGTTGCAGTTTTACCAAGCAGAGTCGAAGAAGCTGCGTCAGCAAATACAGATGCTCCAGAACTCCAATAGGTAAAAAAATCGATCATTTTTCTCGTTCTTTTTTTTATTCACAATTTTCAAAAAAATTAATTCTTGATAATGAAGTTTGATTCACAGGCATCTCATGGGTGAAGGCTTAGGCTCCTTAAATGTAAAGGAGATGAAACAGCTCGAAAGTAGGCTCGAGAGGGGAATCGCTAGAATCAGGGTCAAGAAGGTAATTTAACCATCCCCTAAACAATTATATCATGATTTATATGTACTTGATTATTTTTATTTATTTATTTATTTTATATTTTTTTTAAACAGCATGAGATGATACTAGCTGAAACTGAGAATTTGCAGAAGAGAGAAATTCAACTAGAGCAAGAAAATGCCCTCCTCAGAGCAAAGGTAAATGGCAGACAAAATCATAAAAAAAAATGTACAATAGTGCAAATGAGATAATTGACTCTAATTGAAGAACAGTATTTATTTAATTTAATTATAAAAAAAAAGTAGTGATTTTGTTGAATGTATATTCAGATACAAGAAAACGAGAAGCTGCAGCAACTTAGCATGATGCCAGCTGGACAAGACTATCAATTCCAGGCTTATTACGCTCGCAACGTTTTCCAGCTTAACATGATGGAGGGTGTTTCTGCTTATCCGATTTGCGACAAGAAGACGAATACTCATATCGGGTATTTCATCTCTCTCTTTCTATCTATATAGTAACTTTGTTCGTACTCTAATTGCGTGAAATCGAGTTTTGCTATAACCTATGTTTCTACTCTTGTTCTTGATGCAGGTAAGGTAGGCAGTTCATCAGAAGATTCCAGAATAACTTATGAATATTGAAGTCTTTGTTTCCTTCTAGTTATCTAATAGGGGAATTTGTGGTTCTTTAGAGACATTAATCGACTGTTTTTATTAACGTTTTCGTTGTTTGGTGCTTTATTCTCTCGACAATTTCGTTAATGCTTCGACTCAAAGTACGATTTTGTATTTCGCAAGACTAAGAAATTTAGGTACTTTTTCTGCAACACCTAATAAGGGTATATTCCTAGAATCTTCGACTTCGTAAAAAAGGGCAATTGTCAAAATCAAAGTTCAACCGAAACAAAAATTGTAAAATTAAATGACACGCGTATTTATATTTCCTATCACATAATAGCACATTCAACTTCACCTCTTTCTCGATGAAGCTCCTCGTCCAGCTGATATATTGTAAGTTGTAACACACAGAAAAGTATATATTAGTATCTTTTGATTTGATGTTTCTTTCATGTCAAACAATAAAAAAAAAACAACGAAGAATAAGCACGAATGCCAAGAATGTACCGTCTCGGTTATTGTCCGAACTGCTCCTTCCTGCATTTACAAGAACAAACTATTAGCGTAATTCATACGTATATATTATTATTATTATTATTTATTCTAGTTACCTTGTGTAATAGGTTATCTTTTGTAATAGGTTAGGGTTTCCTAGATGTACCTATATATATGATTAATATACGTAAGAGATATCATTCTCTCTTTTTTTCCAAATTCTCCTATATGGTATCAGACACTAGGTTAACCTAGCCGTTACCATCTCTTCTTCTCTTCTTCTTCATAGCCGTCGCCGCCGCCCCCCTTCTTCTCCATGGCCGGCGACGCTTCTTCTCCCTCCACCGCCCCTCTCAATTCATTTCACCTTGCTCATGCCATCTCTAATATCAAATCTCTCATCCCCGTTACTCTAGATCTAAAAAATCATAATTATCAAAAGTGGAGCCACTTTTTCACGATTACCGTCGGTCGTTTCTGCCTCTCCGATCTTTTACATGGAAAACCCCGACCGAATTCGATTTCCGCCGACGAATGGCAGCGCGCCGACTTTCTCCTCCAATCTTGGATCTACGGCACCATCTCCGACGATCTGTCCAGCATGGTTCTCTCAAAAACCTCCACCGCCAGTGATCTATGGACCGCCATCTCTTCTCTCTTCACCGATAACAAAGATTATCGAGTGAAAACTTGCCGAAAAGCAAAGCTCGGACCCCAAAAGTTTGAAAAGTTCCGTCCGTAACCGCCCCGTGAAGCGTGGGTCTCGATCGCTTATGATGCTCATCGGTAGTCCCCAATACTTGACGACGCTCTTGAAAAAGAACCAGACTGCCTCCTCCGCGGTGCAATCCATCGGGCAAGCTATGAACGTCCCGTACTTTGAAAATCGATCTATCACCACCATGATAGACCCGGACCCTTCGAACGTCGGCAAGGCACTTATAAAGTCCATAGAGATTGACTCCCATGGTCACTCAGGGACTGGGAGCGGCTCAAGTAACCCTGCCGGCTGCTTATTCTCCACCTTGTCTTGCTGGCACACAAGACAAGTCTTCACGTACGCATCGACACTGTCCCGCATGTGAGACCAAAAGTAGGTCGTCTCGAGCAACGCCATTGTCCGCCTTTGGCCCGGATGCCCCACCCACTTGGTGTCATGGCATTCATTTATGAGGTCCTTCCTCAAGCTGCCCCACTTCGGAACGAAGAGTCGTTGTCCTTTCGTGTAGAGTAGGCCGTCTTCTACCCAAAATTGCCTCGTCTTGCCCTCTTTGGCGAGTCGGATTAGCTCCTTGGCCATTGGATCATGTTCGAGCCCTTCTCGAATCATGTCGGCCAAGTTCCCCCCTGGTTAAGCTAATAGCTGCGAGTTCGGCATTTCTACTCAATGCGTCGGCCACAACGTTTGCCTTCCCCGGTTTGTACTCCAAAACGTAGTCGAACTCCGCCAGGAAGTCTTGCCACCGCGCTTGCTTTGGCGAGAGTTTCTTCTGCGTTTGGAAGTAGCTTGTGGCAACGTTGTCCGTCTTGACCACGAACGGCGCTCCTAATAAATAGTGTCGCCACACTCGAAGGCAATGGATGATGGCGGTCATCTCCTTCTCTTGGACCGTATAGCGTCGTTCCGTCTCATTGAGCTTTCGGCTCTCGAAGGCGATCGGATGTCCCTCTTGCATCAAGACCCCTCCAATTGCAAAGTCAGAAGCGTCCGTGTGAAGTTCGAACGACTTCCCAAAGTCCGGTAAGGCGAGGACCGGCTCTTGGCTCACCGCTGCCTTTAAGTCCTCGAACGCCCGTTGGCAAGAGTCGGACCACTCCCACGTCTTATTCTTCTTGAGCAAGTCGGTTAGTGGTGCCGCTCGTGCCGATCGAGTACCCTTTTATGAACCGTCGATAGTAATTGATTAAACCAAGGAAAGAACGTAACTCGGTTACCTTCGTCGGCGGTTCCCACTCGGTGATAGCCTTGATTTTCGCTCCATCCATTTGGAGTCGTCCGTGCCCGATAATATGCCCCAAGAATTGGACCTCCTCCTTGGCAAACTCGCACTTCTCCTTCTTCACAAAGAGCTCGTTCTCCCAAAGTACTTGGAAGACGGTGCGAAGGTGGTTGGCATGCTCCTCCATGGTATCGCTATAAATGACGATGTCGTCCAAGTAGACCACCACGAACCGATCTAAGTATGGATGGAAGATCTTGTTCATGAGAGTGCAAAATGTTGCCGGGGCGTTGGTTAACCCGAACGGCATGACCAGCCACTCGTAAGAGCCGTATCAAATGATGCATGTTGTCTTTGGCTCGTCCCCTTCGGCAATGCGGACTTGGTATTAGCCCTTTTGTAAGTCCATCTTCGTGTATATCTTGGCTTTACCAAGTCTATCGAACAAATCGGCTATCAAGGGAATGGGGTACTTGTTCTTCACGGTTACCTTGTTTAACGCCCGGTAGTCCACACACATCCTCAAGGAGCCATCGTGCTTCTTTTGGAGTAAGATCGATGCACCGTAAGGTGCCTTCGATGGTCGTATCTTCCCCGTCTCGACCAATTCGTTAAGCTGCATTCGGAGTTCCTCGAGCTCCGGTGGTGACATGCGATAGGGAGCCATGGCGGGTGGCTTGGCTCCCGGTTCCAACTCGATGGCATGATCCACCACCCTCTTAGGTGGAAGTTTGTTGGGTAAGGTCGGTGGCATCACGTCTTGGTTGGCTTCCAAGACGGTTTGGATGATCGGTGGCACGTCTTCCTCTTTGTTGACGGGCGGACTGTCCTCCCTTAAAGCGGCTAAGAATGTCGGCTCACCCCGTCGAACTCCCTTGGCAACTTGCATGGCCGATAGTTGCCTTGGTTGTATTCTTTCTTCATTTGTGGTGCCGTTGGTGGCCGGCACTATGCAAGGTGTTCTATTTTCTAAGATACAGAAAGAATTGAAACAAGGCATCGGGATAGCCATTACCTTGCGAAAGAAATGCATGCCTAGGACCACCTTGAAGTCATCCATCGGTGCTACCGAAAAATCCACTTGGCCCTTCCAAGTGCTTAAGTGTAGCTTCGCGTCTCGTGCTACATCGTTAAGCGGTTGTGCCTTAGCGTTGACAGCTTTGAGCCAACCGTCCCGTTTGGTCCACCTGAGGCCAACCCCCTTGACCTCATTCTCGGTGATAAAGTTGTGGGTCGCTCATGTGTCAACCATCATTTTAGCTGGGTACCGTTGATGCGACTTGCTTGATGTTGCCGGCATAATATTATACCCTTTATAGAGGCAAAAAAATCGAAATAAAACTACTTATTCCCACATAATTCAAGAACATCCTGTATCGAGATCAGAATAATTTGAATATAACCTTTACAGAGGCAGGCAAAACGTTAATCAAAATCGAAAGAATTACTTATTCTCACATAATTCGAGAATACTTGTATCGATATTAGAATAAATATTACCTACCTTCAAGGGCTGGGGGCATTCACTCCTGAGATGATCGTTCACCGTTATACCACGATCCTCTAATTCATCACCTCATGTGAAGATTATAATCGTGTAGTGATGGATTTTCGACAGCACACGCTTCTTCGCGAGTGAAGCGATTTCGTTTCGACAGTACGAGCACAACGGCATGGATACCTTGCCTTGCCAAAACTACAGATTTGCCTATCTCCTCTGTGATAGTTGCAGGGTCGGAAAAATCAAACATACCTGAAATCATCATCACAATATTTATCAAAAATAATAAAAAAAAATGACGATATTCATATTTTTTTTTCCATTTCAAGCAACCCTGGAACCATTATCATGTTTATTATTTAGAAAATGAAGAAAAGAACAAAAAACATTATGATATTCATTTATTTTTCAGTACCTGGTGTGTCGATTATGTTGATGATTTTTTCGTCTTCAAGCTCACACTACAAGAATATATACTTTTTATAGCATATTATTATAGCGTTTATTTGTTAGATGCTATTGTTTCATCTTTAATTTTTTAATTGCTTAAAAAAAATGCTATAGTACCTTTTAATTTTTCGGACACCTATTCTTAAAATAAAACGCTATAATATTTGTTAAAACTTTAGCGGGGAAAAAATATATTTTCCCGGTATCCTAAATATAATAGGTTTGACTTTTTTGTCTGTCCATATACCGTGCACTTCATCTCTTCTCCAGAATTCCTCTTTTCTCTTTACAGGCAAAAAAAACCTAATTTCAATAAAACCCAAAAATCAAACCATTCTTCTTCAAATCAATCTGCAGAAACTCGATCGGCCCTTTGTTCGGTCATCTCCTCGACATACCACACGCAGAAAAACCTAATTCCACATAGTCACGGAAAGTCGTAATTCAAAGATTTGCTGGAATTCTTGAGGAGATACGCCGTTGAAGAAAAGCACGAGGGCTGCGCGCGATTGTATCTCAACAACAAAGGAAAATTACCGAGGTATGTATGTTTTATGGGATTAACATGAAATTTATAAACGGGGTATGTAGTTCAATTTTTGGGATTAACATGAAATTTTTGGGATTAACATGAAATTTATCTATGTTTTATGTTTTGTTCTTCATAAACGGGGTATGTAGTTCAATTGATTATGTTGAAATATTCCTACTTAAATTATTCAAAATCAGGATACAGTTGCTTCAATTTCGTTGGAATTTTTTTTTTTTTTTTTTTTTTTTTTTTTATATATATATATATAAGTTTGTGATTCTTGAATTATGTTGTTTTCTTAGTCTGTGATACAAACTAAGAATTGTTTTTGGAAAATAGCATTGATGTTGTTTTCTTAGTCTGTGATACAGACCCTTCTCTTTTCTAAACTTGTGATTCTTGGAAAATACCAAAACTTGGAATATAACATTGATTTTTTTTTTCCAAGTATGTGATACAGACCCTTCTCTTTTCTAAACTTAGAAAATAAGATTGTGATGATCATTCAAGTGGCATTATGTTGTAGCAATTCAGGAAAATTGACACTGGTAACTGAAAAATATAAAAATAGTGCTAAAGAAATGTAGAACTGATTTCTACTCCTCCCGGTCTGTCTCCTCATTTTTCTCAGATAAAACCTGGAAGATCCCTTTTACATAGTTAATTGGAAATAGACTACTTATGGATTTATATGTGTTGGCGTGTGTACAATGTATAAGTTTGAATTTTTGCACTGTCCACCTACTTGTTTATTTGGAGATACAGACCCTTCTCTTTTCTAAACTTTTGATTCTTGCATTATGCCAAAACTTTGAAAATAACATTAAATTATTCAAAATCAGGATACATGCCATTCTCTTTTCTAATTTTTATCTTTTATTTATTTATTTATTTTTAATTTGAAAGAGGTAGACTTCAATTGTGTTGATTGTGTTTGTAATTTTTTGGTGATTCGTGCATTATGCACATGTCAATTGCAGTATTGTAAATTTGGAGTATTGAAAATTGATTTTATCGCTGGCAAATATTGCCGATGTTTGTTTTGGACACCTCTTATATAATTTATACAAACTACTGTTCAATAGGAGAAAGAAATATGAACCAAACGAGTTTTCGAAGAATAATAATTTGAAACATTAAGCCTACTTAACTACAAATTTTCATATTTCTTTGCATCTAGTGTTAAACCTATAATTTGGTTTAAAACTATAGACTAAATGATTTGATTTTGGACTATTGGGGATGGAATTACTGCAACGGTTTGTACAATTCTTTTTATTTCACTAATTGCTACTATTCCAGATACATCCTGGTATGGGATCGTTTGGACTACAAAATCAAATCAGATTCTAGAGCAAGATTTGATAAGTAATAGTCAACAAATTGGAATACATTTATCAACAGATTTTTTTCTTCAATTTGAACTGATTTCAATAATTCTTTTAGTCGCTTTAATAGGTGCAACTGCTATAGCTCGTCAATAATTTTTTTTAAATGAGTAATTCAAATAGAATCAACAGAAAATGAATGTTATAATCCTTTTATTTTATTTTAATTTTTGTCTAAAAAATAGAATAGAAAGCCTTTAGTTTGTTATCTATCTATTACCAATCTATTCCCTTGTTTTGTTCCATATTTGTTAGAATCGAATCGAGTGAATTATTGTTCAGATTGAAATGAATCAAGATTGATAAGGAGTTCGAAAATGATGCTCGAACATATACTTGTTTTTAGTGCCTATTTATTTTCTATTGGTATCTATGGATTGATCACAAGTCGAAATATGGTTAGAGCCCTTATATGCCTTGAACTTATATTAAATTCAATGAATATCAATTTTGTAATATTTTCTGATATTTTTGATGATCGTCAATTAAGAGTAGACATTTTTTGAATTTTTGTTATAGTTATTGCAGCCACTGAAGCAGCTTTATGCATCTGTATTTTTATAAGATTAAGCATAATCTGAAAAATAAGATTGCCATAATATCCATGCATAAATATTGATGTTATTTCCTAGGATATAAGTTATATGTATGATTGGGGTTATAAATTA